>JARQOC010001049.1:0-51524 GCA_033576535.1 Allobates femoralis | reverse complement strand
AGCGGCGGCACCATGGCGCCATATTTCAAATACACTGTACCCAGTGTATTTGAAATATGGCGCCATGATTTGGATTGGCACCGCATTCAGCGCTGACCAATCAGGATAGCGGCGCACGCCATGGCGCCATATTTCAAATACACTGTACTCATTGTATTTGAAATATGGCGCCATGGCGCACGCCGCTATTTTAATTGGTCGGCGCTGAACGTGGTGACCAAAGAGAGAAGCGGCACGCGGTTTGAATGCCGCTCCTCTGATACAGAGTACAGTGTATTTGAAATATGGCGCCATTGCACGCGCCGCTATCCTGATTGGTCGGCGCTGAACGCAGCGACTAATTAGGATAGCGGCGCTCGACATGACGCCATATTTAAAATCTGAAGTCATGGGTGGATTTTACACATGGCGCCGTGGTGCGCGCCGCTATGCTGATTGGCCACCCATGTTCAGCGCCGACCAATCAGGATAGTGGCGCGCGCCATATTTCAAATACACTGTACTCAGTGTATTTGAAATATGGCGCCATGGTGCGCGCCGCTATTCTGATTGGTCGGCGCTGAACGCCTGCCTTTTTATTGCACAAATAAAGCCGAGAGGTAACTATTCATAATAGCCTTGGTGCCGTTTGATTCCCCAGCGCTCACACAAATACCTATTACTTTCTTGAAATACCACAAACCCCACAGACCAATTAGACCCACAAGGGACGGACAATGACCGTGAAGGGCTCCTGTGCAGGATTTGTGTCTGGGGCCCCCATCAAGCCGCACCCATGTAAACATTCACACATTTACCTGTATATTCAAAGTAAGCACATTATAATAAAGAGAAGAGATGCCTTAAGGTACCTTTACACGCCGCAATCGGAGGCAACCAAACGTGCGTGGACGTTTTTGACAGTTGCCTCCGAACGCCGAAGCCGCATGTACACGCCGCAATTGCGTCGTCAACCCAAGGTTACGTGGCTCCCCAGAAGTTGCCACAGAAACTGCGGGAAACATCCGGTAGACTCCCGACGCCGCTTCACACGCCGCAATCACCAATGGAATGTGGGCGTACCTTTGCAGCGGCTCAAACACATAGGCGTGCCAAACTTCGCTACAACGTATCTAAAACACAATCATTGGACAACGCAATAGCGTCCTGATTGGCCAGGGTACGCAGGAAGGCTGGCTAATACGTCACGCAATTTTGTTGCCTTTTCACACGGAATACACGCTTGTGTCGTGGACAAGTGTGCTGCAATCCACTTTGTAGGCGCTCACGCGTCACACAGGAGCGGTTTGGAGCTACACAGTGGCTTACAATACAATCTGGTTTGCTATGTGTGCATCTGTAGGTGAATGTGGCAACATACACACAATACTTGCATCATATGTGCCTACATTTAGCCATGCCATTGTCCAGCTGCCATGGGACCACTCGACTATGTGTGTGTGCACATGTTTAGCACAAATTGACTGTATCCAAATGCACCACAATAACATGGGCTGGATGAATGTGTTGGGTCCAGGTGTCCCTCTGCCCACACCACACCACAATGGATATGTACACTCATTTGCCACATACACTGTTGGACTAAATGCTTAACCTGGGCCCTGTATATCAACACAGTATGTGTCATATACCCATCCATAGGTGACAATGGATGACAAACCACTGTGCACACCATAAAGCTATGTTAAACTGCCCTCCATCCCAAGTAAAGGGTCAAACACATTGTTTTTTGGATCCAAAATAAAATAATTATTTTGTTGTTTTTTAAAAAAAAATAAAACATGAAACACAAAAACATTATCACTGAAACCATCATTTTCAGTAGACATGAGGCAACAAAAACATTGACAGAGAAATACAGAATAAAAACATATAAACATGGTAAAGTGTGCACCAAACACAACATTTGTATAAACCACACCTAACTAACTAACTAACTAACTAACTAACTAACTAACTAAACAATGTGCACAGAATTAAAAACAACAAAAAAACATGGTGCAGCCACCCTGCTCACTACACCATGCACAATATGTGTAGCCCTCACAGCACCACACACACTACACCTGGTGGTGCTGCCAGGCCACTGCCCCAGGGCCATTAAAATAGGAGCAGTATGCGTCTCTACTGTTCCTGGCATCCTGCTGAGTCCGACCATGGCTCAGCGGCTGGAGTGGCGCCACACCATTGTCTGTATCACGCCACGCCCCTGGACGGACCTCCCCTGTTGTGGGGTCCACAGAATCCACATAACTTGCCGGCGTGTATGATGACCGATCCCTACGACGCAGGAAGTTATGCAGCACACAGCAGGCCAGCACTACCACGTCAATAGATTCCAGTTTCATATGCAGACGTGTATGAAAAACCCAGAATGTATTGTCCATGATCCCGAAAGCATTTTCAACCACACGGCAGGCCCGGGATAGCCGGTATTTGAAAATGCGCTGCTCAGAAGTAAGGGTCCTCTGGTGATATGGCCGTAGTAGGTGTGCCTGAAGTGGGAAGGTTTCATCCCCCACAAACGCAAAGTTGAGATTTTGGGTTGTCTCTTCATTTGAGGGCAAGTTCACACCACCTGTCCTTAGTTCTTGCGCCAAGGAGCAGTGTGCAAACACACCCCCATCTGAGATGCGCCCATTCATACCAACGTCCACGTAGAGGAATTCATAGTTCGCATCCTCCAGGGCCATGAGGACAATACTAAAATAACCTTTGTAATTGTAATACAAAGACCCCGAGTTGGGGGGTTTAGTAATCCTCACTGCTTACCATCCAAAGACCCACCACAGTTTGGAAATTGCCACCGTCTCTCAAAGCCTCGGGCTACTTCCATCCATTGAGCGGGTGTTTCTGGAAACTGCATATAGGATGGCCGCAGACAACTCCAGATGGCCTCACACGTCACAGGGATCAGTCGGCTCAGCAGGGACAGTGATACACGTGAAGTGTATTGCAGGTTGGTCATTGACCGACCTCTAGCCAGGAACCGCAAAGTTACAGCCAAACGCTCCTCAGCTGATACTGATCGACGCATGACAGTGTCCTGACGGGCTATCAATGGCCGTATGCGTTCCAAAAGGAAGGTGAAAGAGTCCTCGAACATACGGAGGTAGTTCCTGAAATCAAATGATCCTCCAGCTCACGCAACAGCTGCACGTGGCTACGGGTGTCCCGGCGACGCAGCCAATCCTGAGTCCACACACGCCGTAGTCTGCGAGCCCGCAACCTCTCATATCTATCCTCCAGCCACAATTGCTCTTCCACCAAGGCAAGAGCCGCGATCACATCTCCATGAGGGTCAAACATCATTTCACGTATCAGCACCTGTATAATCCAAAAAAAAATATCAGTACAATCACAAATGTAACAACATGTTGCCATAATAAGTAATCCTGCAAGATGCATCTGCTGGTCACTTGCCCAAGGCATATCCCAACCCTGGTGAGCATCGCACACACAGAAATTTACCCTTTCCAAGGTCAAAAACAACATTGCCCGGAAACAAAAGGAAATGTGCTCACTGATCAGCCCTGGCCATCCTTTATCCCTTTCTTGACGCCAAACGTAATAAACGTAAGCCCATATCTGTGGCAACAATGTACATGTGTCAACACAAGGCAGATCCCTACATGTATGGCAAATTATTTACAATGTAATATTAATACACATCAACACTATGTAATTAAACACGTACCACTGCCTTTGTGGGTGATGATAAATATGTGACGCCACGAAGAAGAGTATTGTTTCATCATCATCTTCGCCCCAAGTCCCTGTTGTGTTGTGAAGGCTGGTTGTTCACACCCATACATTTGGTGATGGCACAATGCCTAATCCATTTTTGATCCTAGCCATGTACGTCCCAGTGTGTGTTGTTCACCAACAGTACTATGTGTCCTCAAATATGATCAGCCACGCTAATAAAGACACACATCCTTCAAACATGATCCAGTATGGGCAATGGAAAAAGCCCAATTAAATAATACAATTGTTAGGTTGAATTTATCAAGCAAGCAGGCATTTGGCAGCACACAATAGTATCTGTGAACCACATTCTGCAACATTAATGCCACCACGTGTGCGTCACGTACACTACACAATTGCGTTACCAAATGTTCATGTTCCGAAAATACAACTACACACACTTCACAATTCATGTTCGCACATCACTACTTACTTAATGACTCTGGGCAGCAAGCGTGTCACACATGCGCCCTGAGATCCTTTTATATGTAAAGTAACCAATCATAACGCAGCCGCGTCTTGAAATCAACAGGCTCATGGGTGTACGCAGATGTTGCAAAGTAATGTGCCTAATTGTTGTCTTTTGATTGGTCAATGTTAAATAACCCCTGTTGTTGGCTAGTCCTTGCCACGAGTGGAATGTGCATTGAGCTAGTAGTGTCTTATCGCAACTTCTCTGTTGGACTGACGGTACGTGGGGCACATGGGTTTTGCTTTGGCGTTCTCAGTGTTTAGCCTTTTGAATCAAACATTTGTTGAATGCTGCTTGTGCGCATTGCCAGAGACTTCTGGTTGCGTCATGTAGAAGTGTAGTTAGCGTTGTGAAAAGAGCATAATCACCAGCTTTGTCCTGTACTATACATTTTAATGTGTTTATCTTTCCGTGACAATGTTTACTGCAGAACTTGTTTATGTTAAGCCTATGTGTGTGTGATCTGTGTGATGACCAAATATTAAGGCACATCATTACTGCCATTTGTAAACATATCCCTTCACATAGCCATTACTATATTTCCACAACAGCACAATGTTGGCTCCTTCAAAAAGGCTTGGCCACATGCAAGTGTACATGGTCCACACATGTTATTTGTGTGCCACCAGAGGGGATGTACACACAGAGTAGTGTGTGATGGATGCTGACCATGTGTTTGTTAGCATGCTTTTTGATATATGCAAATTGTTTACAGATGGCCAAGTATCACGAGTTTGTGAGCCAACTCATCATGTTGTGCCAAGAGCATGAATGCCTGTGGCGGGTCTCGCTGCCTGCCTATCATGATCAGGCAGCGCGGGCTGCGTCCTACGAGCCGCTGGTGGAGCTGTGCAATCAGCTCCAACCCCAAAAAATCTGGACAGCGGCGATGGTTGCGGAAAAGATGAAAAGCCTGCGCACCGTGTTCCAACTCCGCCACAAGAAGTGGATGGAGGCACGGTCCTGGGCTGGAGCTGAGGAGGTCCCAAGGCCCACTCTATGGTACTATGACCTCCTCACCTTCATCCTGGGCCAAGAGGGGCCGCGGGGAACACGGTGCAGCTGGCATCGTCTGAAACCATCTGTAGGCCCAGCTGCTTTTAGCATAGATGTGATTTTCAGCATGCATGTCCTCTACACTGTTGGGCTTCTGTTTCACCTTGGACTTTGCGTGTTGTTTACTATGCCTATTTTCTTTTGGTTGTTTTTCATATTGATTCTCTGGGTTATGATCACTTGACCTTGCATTGACGAAGACTCAGGTGAGTATAGGGCACTAGTACACATGTTTGGCTTTTGCTACTCTCAACTCTTCTCCTGTGTGTTTTGGTGTTCAGCATGTTGTGCTTTCCGCTATGTCGTGTTCACTATATTTTGTGCTTTTTTTGATCAATGATAGTGCTTCTTGTTGCTTATGTTTTTTTGTTTCTTTTTTTTCTATTTTTCCAGGCCCCTCCGGTGCCTGGCTCCAGTGATGAGGAGTCAGCAGCTGGCGAGGCTCTCCCATCAACATCTTCAGGAGAGCCAGTGCCCGGGACCAGTGGTGGGGGGCAGGGCCCAGGTCCCAGCTCTGAGATTCGCCATTGAAGACCACCAGCCCCACCCAACACGGAGCTGGGTACCTGGGTGAAACGGGTTCCTCCTGGATCGAGAGAGGACCCCCGGCTCTGGTTTTGGGTACATCGCCAGCGAAATGCTGGCCCGCATGGAGCCAGAGCAGCGGAACATCATGGAGCGGGCCATGTTTCGTGTCCTGGAGGCGGGCGTGGATGGATCCCTGCGATGGGGGGCCTCGTGGATGCTTCCCCGGAAGACCACACCAGGGCCCATTGCGCCCGCCAGACGCATGGTGAGGAGGACACAAGCTCGGGATACTCCACCTCCCCCAGAAGATCCAGCCGCAGAGCTGCGCCCTCCCAGGGGCGATGGATATATGAAGAGGAGAAGGGGGAGGCCCCATTGTCTAATCAACAGAGGATGATGAACTTAGAGATAACTATTAGCCAATGTACAAACTTGGCCCCAATTTGAATGTGCGCACATTTTTTAGGATGGTGATGCCCTTTTTTAAGTTGTGTTATTATTTCAGTTCTCACATTTTAACCAAAAAAAAAAAGAAAACTAAATAATCATGCAACATTATCAAATGTGAACAAATGTCTCAGACACCTGTGTGTGTTTGGTTATGTTGGTTTCATATTCCCCAATTTAAATGAAGAGTGTGTCCCATGGAGACAGAAATGGTCCACTATGTGTAGAAGATTATTTACTCACGCCATATAGGTGTTGGCCCAACGTGGCACAGTGTGCTTGGTCCCAAATATTATGAAAACATGTAACCTGTGTTTTAATAACAGAAGACCCAGGTGGTTTATGGGCATATTTTTAATCCAAAAACACATGTGGCAAAGACATTGCCATCACAAACCACAAGGCTGCTTGACCTTACAAGTAGCCAATAGACACTACACACGGTCCCAATGTGGGACACTATAAGAAAAAAAGGCCAACGTGGCCTGAAAACAAAAAAAAGGTGCCAACAGGGCAAAATGGGTAAATAACAAGGTCCAACATGGACAGAAAGCAGTTTTTCTCCATTCTCCTTCCACGACAGCATTGGAGGATGTCGTCCACGCCCTATTGGGGGACAGGAACACAGAGAGGTTAAAAGCCCCTCCCCTTCCTCAGTACTCCAGTGTCTTCCTGTCCCCCTTGGGGTATGGAGAGGTTCCAGTGCTGTCAGGCCGGCAGAGGCAGCATTGGGGTGTACTTACAGCTGGGCCAGGGATGGACGTCGGGGGCGGCCTCCTCCTCCTTCTCGGGGCTCCCGTGGTGGGACCATCCGGCCTTCCTGCGTCCTACGGGGCAAAGCAGGCCGTGTATTGCAACGCCGGAGGCCTGTTCAGCTCTCCGGCGTCTCCCTCCTCCAGCTGCGGTCCCTGGGGCATGCATCAGAGGTGCCGCGGAGGCACTTCCGGTTTCGGGTGTGGCACTTCCGGTTCCGGGATGGCACTTCCGGTTTCGGGTGGCGGCTCCTGTAAGGGCTGTGGCAGGCTGGGCGCGGCTCCAGGGAACCCAGCAGGACTTTCGTGCGCTACTGCCCGCGGTCGGTGACCAGGAGGAGGGAGGAACAGGTGTTCCTCGTTGGGGGCACGGTACTTCTGGATAAGTACCCGCCGGAAGCTACACCCAGGTAAGGCTGATCCCTGAATCACGGAAGGTGATAGGCTTCCACCTCTGCTTCTGCAGAGCCCAGCGTTCCCCCAGCTCATGTAAGTGTTTCTGGGGGTGGTCACAAGGGGTTGAGTTGTTTAAGCCCTGCACTCACACTGGGACCCCCTTCTCTTCCCTTTTTGTCTATAGGGAGACGAGGGCCGTCTGTGAAAGGGAGCAATAATGTGGCTGCGGCACAAAATTTCCCTCTTCCTACAACAAGGTGTCGGCCATGACTGACAGGGTTGTCAGGATGGACTCCCCATCCTTGCTTGAGGAGCTCCAATCCATTAGGGAAAAGGTGCAGGCTTCTATCTCGGCACTGCGGGGTTTTGCTGCAGCTTCCGGGCCTTCCCCTCCGTAAGAGAGGAAGCTCCAGGATTGTGACTCTGTGGATCTCATGGAGGCTGGCCAGAGCTCAGCGTTAGAGGACGGCGAGGATATTGCCGCTGTTGCCTCTGTCCAGACACGAGAATCTGGACACTACTATTTTTCCACGGAGTCCATGGGTGCATTGGTGGACACTGTCCATTGTACCATGGGAGTAGAGGTGGTGGAATCCCCTTCTTCTGTGCAGGACTAAATGTTCAGAGGCCTGAAGGCTAAGCGGCTCACCCCATCCGAGTGGATTGGAGGGTGATGACTTTGTCTGGGAGGTCCCGAAGGTGGACATCCAGGTGGCCAGGGTAGCAATCAGCTGTTATTGTAAACCCATTGTGCATGCCCTTGACACACTGTTGAAGCTAATCAGCAGGAGCCTCAGTCATGGGCTGGATGGGAGACCTCATGAGAGACCCAATGGGAATCTCTATGGAAGTCTCTATAAAGTCAATGGGACTTCTAACATGAAGGTCTATGGCAGTATTCCATTTGGGAAGCTTAGCATATAAGAACGCGTTGCCTTTTGAAGATTCCTCCCGGTTGAAGGACCCCCTCGTTCGTAAAATGGAGAGTGTCCTCAAAAAATCCTGGGAGGTGGCAGCTATGTCTTTAACGGTGTACATTTCCTCTACATGTGAGCAGGTCTCTCTTTAAGTGGCTCACCCAGCTGGGAGAATTCATCCTGCAGGGTACTCCCAGGGAGGAGCTTTGGACTCCATTCCACTTCTGAGACGTGCTACGGGCTTCCTGGCCGATGCCTCTGCTGAGTCGTTCCGCGTTGGCGCCAGGTGCGCAGTGTTGGCTAACAGCTCGCAGGGCAGTGTGGCTTACAAGGTGGAATGGGGAGGTCACTTCTAAGCTCCAGCTGTGTGGCCTCCCCTTGCAAAGGGCATTGGATGACATCCTGGAAAAGGTGTCAGACCGGAAAAGGTGTCTCCCGGAACAGGAGCCCTTTCGGAGGCAGTCCTTGGCCTGAGCGCAGCCAACCCTCCCAGTCTAAAGGGAAGGGTAAGTCTGGTCGCTGGGCATTCCAGTACGGGAACAAGACCCGTAATATCTTGCTCCCCCAGCAGCAGCATCACCAGCCGCCCCTAAACAAGGTCGCCTTCCCCATTGCGGGCGGCTCCTGCAGTTTCTGCCACAGTGGCAAGCAATCTCCTTGTGCCCTTGGATCCTCTCGACCATTTGGGAGGGTCTACGCTTGGAATTCGAGAGCCAGCCCCTCCGTGTCTTCGAGTCTTCTCCCTTCCTCAGGGGGACTCTCGCACGGTTTTTCTTGTCGAGTCTGTGACACCTGTTGCATTCGGGTGTGGGGTCCCCGGTTCCTCCTGGAGAGGAGGGCCAGGGCGCTACTCCAGGTTGTTGTGGACCTCCAGAACGCGTATTCTCATGTCCCCATTCACCCGTCCCACAAGCGCTTTCTGCGATTCACGATCTCCGGGGCAGGTGGAACAGTCCATTCTCGGCTTAATGTGCTGCCCTTTGGGATTTCGTCGGCCCCAGAGGTTACCAAACTCATGGGGGAAGCGATCACATTCATCCAGACCCAGGGGATATGTATGCTTCCCTATTTAGACGACATGTTGGTGGTGGCTCCTTCGGCAGTGCTTCTACGCACAAAGTTCTTTCAACACATTGGAGATTCTTCAGTCCCTGGGATGGGTACCCAATCTTCGGGAATCGGAACGGGTGCCTGTAACCCGACGTCAATTTTTGGGAGTCTTGCTGGCCTCCTCCAGACAGACCTCGTTCCTTCCTGCGGCATATCAGCTTTTACGCCGCGTGAATCTGACCCGCTTCCGGGCAAGGGGGTCGCGCTCCTTGCGGGAAGCAATGTCCCTGTTAGGGGCCATGATAGCCTGTATTCAGTCAGTAACATGGGCTCAGTGTCACGCTGGGAGCGGGAGAGGCACCCAGCGTAGGACCACGACGGGGGGGGGGGGAATAAGGAGTCCCTAAAGCTATGGGCACAAGAGGGAGAGGGTGACCCCTAGTCTTACTAGGGCTGACCCTGTCTGCCCTAACGTCCCTATACAGTTTCCTCAACTGTCGCCGACCACGAACCTCGTCCCTCTCTGATCCTAGAACTACCTTATCTAAGGATCAGATGGAGAGGTTCACTAGACCCCTCCACTAACAACTAAAGACAACACAAGGAAAAAACAGACAATGGGGAAAGAAAACACTTATCTTGCAGCAGAGCACAGCAACCTCCACAACTTCAGCTTCTGCTGGAGCAAGGATAATGAGTCCTCAAGGAAATATCACCTGCACCGAGGGAGTGCAATGAAACTCCTTATAAAGGAGGGAAGAACCTGCTGGGTCCTAGAGACCCAGAATACTGGTGTAGAAACCAGACCGAGCACAAGACCTTCCCAGCCGTCTCCCCATGATAGGGAGATCTTATCATACCTTCTCTTTATCTACACAGAAGGTAAATGCCCCTGAAAGACGGACCGTCCTCAAACCTTATGGCTGATTGGCCAAACGCTGGGACCGTCTGCGCGTGGCCTCTACCCTGTCATCCGTGCCACCCGTGACACTCAGGCTCCTTCCCGACTGCTCCAGGAACACATACTGAGTTCCTGGGACAGACGTCAGGATTCCTTAAACTCACGGGTCCGGACCCCGGGGCGGGTGGTAACCTCGCTTTCCTGGGGATGAATCCCAGACACCTTCCTGTGACCTCCGTTCCCACTGATGCCAGCGGTTCCGGTTGGGGCACGATGGTAGTTCGCACACCGTTCCAGGGGATTTGGAGTCGCTCGGTCAGTCGCCAGTCTTCAAACTTCTGGCAGTGGAGGAAGCGCTTCTTGCTGCAGCTCAAGTTCTCCGGGGTCATCATGTCAAGGTCCTGTCAGACAATGTGACTACGGTTGCTTTCTTGCGGTACCAAGGCGGTACTCGTGGCTTACACTTGCAGGGGCTGGCAAGACTGTTCTTTTTGTGGGCAGTACGCCATCTTCTCTCCTCCTCGGCAGTACATCTGAAGGGAATGGCCAATGTACAGGCAGATTCTTGAGCCGCACGGAGGTCCACCCAGGAGAATGGTGCTTCCATCCGGAAGTATTTCGCTCTCTTACGGACAGGTGGGGTGTCCTTTCGATCGACCTGTTCGCTTCGGGCTCGAATACAAAGGTGCCAACCTTTTTCTCCCTGACGCGGTTGGACCATCCTCGGGGGCTGGACGCTTTTGCCCATCCCTAGGACTTCCGGTTGGTGTATGCATTTCCTCCAATCCCGCCACTTCCCAAGACGTTGCAACGGATTCGGGCGGAGGGGGTGACACTATCCTGGTGGCTCCCCTGGGGCCCAAACTGGCGTGGTACGACGCCATCCGAGACCTGGGCCTGGAGGGACCGATTATGTTAGCCCAGTCTCAACCTACTGTCCCAGGGTCCTCTGTTTCACCCGGGCCCTCAGTGGCTCATTCAGGCGGCCTGGCTGTTGCGGCCGGGATCCTGAGGACCAAGGGTCTCTCCCAGGCAGTGATCCGCACGCTTCAGCAGAGAAGGAAGCCTGTGACAAACGCTATTTACGGGAGGGCTGGAATCGGTTCCTGTCCTGGTGTGCTCCTTCCATCCCGACCATGCATCATCCTAATGTGGCCCAACTCTTGGATTTTTGCAGCGTAGCTTGGATTTGGGGCTTCGGCCGAGCACTCTTTAAGTCCAGAGGTCGGCACTTGGGGCGGTTTTTGCCCAGGATCTTGCTTCCCATCCATGGCTCAAGCAGTTTTTTACTTCTGCTTGGGGGCGGCGTCCCCGGATTCGGCCTTCTGTCCCTCCCTGGGATTTGATGCTTGTTCTCCAAGGGCTTGCTCGAAGTCCCTTTGCACCCTTGTCTGCTGCATCCCTTACGTCTCTCTCTCACAAGGTGCCTTTTTGGTGGCCATCACTTCTGCTTCCAGAGTTGGAGAACTGCAGGCACTCTCTGTCTGGGCTCCGTGCCTCGTGGTGTCCGTTGTTCACATTACGCTTCGGTTGCATTCATCTTTTCTTCTGAAAGTTGTGTCGGCTTTCCATCGGTCCCAGGTTGTGATTCTGCCTTCAATTTGTCCATCTCCTGCTAATGCGGCTGAGGCCGTGTTTCACTCCTTGGATGTTCGTCGGACTATCCTCCTCTATCTCCGAGAGTCTGCTTCCTGGTGGTTAGATCAGAACCTGTTTGTTCGGCTTTTGGGAATAATACAGGGAAGAAGACTTCCAGGCTACCATCACTTCCTGGATCAAGAAGGCGATCTGTGAGGTCTATGTCGCTCCGGTCCTTGCTCCTACGGTGGGGTTGAAGGCTCCTTCAACTCGGGCTGCTGCTATTCCCTGGACGGAGCAGGCTGGAGCTTCATCGGAGCTGATTTGCAGAGCGGCTACGTGGTAGCCTCTCCTCACTTTTTCTCGCCTCTATAGGTTAGATCTGTCCTTCAGTCGGGATCTGTCCTTTGGTAGGAGAGTCCTACAGGCAATAGTCCCATCCTGAGGAGTATCTGTGGTTTTCCTCCAATGCTGTCGTGGAAGGCGAATGGAGAAAACTGAATTAGTCCTTACCGGTAATTCCTTTTCTTGGAGCCTTCCACGACAGCATCAGTTCCCCCCCTTGTTGGTGTTTGGTTCCGGTTTGTATCAGATAATCCATGGCTAAGGGTGATCTTGGTAAACACTGGAGTACTGAGGAAGGGGAGGGGCTTTTAACCTCTCTGTGTTCCTGTCCCCCAATAGGGCGTGGACGACATCCTCCAATGCTGTCGTGGAAGGCTCCAAGAAAAGGAATTACCGGTAAGGACTAATTCAGTTTTGTGTCTGGCCCCATTATTGGGGTTGGGCGGAGGGGTCACGGGCCATGTGGCTCTGGGCTCGCTGTAAGGCAGAAATAATGGCACCCAGGCAGTCAAGTTTTTCCTGCCCTTCCCGGTGTGCCCTCTGTATGTGCTGCTGGGCCTCCTAGTGTGCCAACAGCAGATCAGAAAGAGTTAGTACACCTGTGGGGCCAAAAAAGGAGTTTAGTGATGTAGCAGCCTATGTGGATGTGTTCATTTGTGTGTAATGTAAGTGTAGATACGTACGCTCATCATCACCATCCCGGGTACCATCAGGAGGAGATGGTGATGTGCTGATAGCCCAGCCGGCCGCACGTGCTCCATCTCCTTCTGCAAAACATTGAAAGGAATGATGACCAATACATACTCATGTTTCAAACAGACACCAGTTATTACATTGTTCATGGTGTATGTGTTAGCAGACACTTACCAACATATGGCAAACCTTGAGCCGCCATCTGAGGGGGTGGGGAGGACATCACACTATCTCCGCTGTGTGGCCCAGGGGATGGTGGTGTCCCGGGTGGCGCTGGGCTGGGTTCTGGCTTTGGCCCAGGGGATGGTGGTGTCCCGGGTGGTGCTGGGCTGGGTTCTGACTCTGGCCCAGAGGATAGTGGAGTCCTGGGTGGTGCTGGGCTGGGTGGAGCCTCAGGACCAGGTGGTGATGAAGTCCCGGAGTGCGGGGGCGAGTGTTGAGCCTCACCAGACCCCACATCCTCACCAGAGCCTCACCAGACCCCAGGAGGACCCAGCTATTAGACAAAAGGGACACAACATGGCTCGACCACCTAGTGTCTTAGACAATGTCCTAACAGCATGATTGTTAGGCGGCATTGTTCTTGTATATAATGTGTTTCGGGTCCACTAGTGGTTTGAACCGGAGTGCAACAACAGTGGGGAAATATGTTGTTTGACAAAAAAAACTGGGGTTCGCATGTTAGCTGGTTTATTTCAAATAAGTCCCTATGAAATTCTGTTTGGAAGTACTACATACTACTACAGTATGACAGTTTGACTAAGTTTGCTACCGAATTAACAAAGCATTTGACTAAAATGCATTCTTGAGTTTTTTCCTCTCTCCCAGATCCTCAAAGCTTGGAGGGAACCCATCAGATCCAGCCAGGAGATTAGGTTCACATCAAAAGGTTCAGCAGACGTGCCCTCAAGCCCAGATATGACGGCCCCTTCCAAGTGCTGCTGGTCACCTCTTCGGCTGTGAAGGTTGAAGGAAGACCTACATGGATCCACGCATCCCACTGCAAGAAGGCACCAGATCCAGAAGCCAAAAATGGTTGTTTTGCTCCTTAATCCTGATATATAAACTAAGTATAAAGCAGAGGGGAGCAGGTCACAAGATGGTGAAAGGTCATGTAGGAGAGAATATGGGAGATCATATAGGAGGTCATGTTAGTATCACAGCTACAAGGGTCACATATCAGTTTGACTTCTACACCATAGTAAACAGATGCACACGACACAAGATCTACAACAGCTATGGGTAATATAGGGGATATAGACCAGTCCAGACAAAAGAACGCAAAGATAAATGGGGTAGAAGCCTGCTAGACCACATGATCCTGACCAAGGGTAGATGGGAGCATAGCCCTAAAAGGACTCACAGACCTGTCAGAAGAATTAGATCATAATTCTGGTGTTAAGGATCCATGGGACACTTAGTTTGGGTGGTGGGATGGATGGCAGAGAGCACTTATCAAACTAGGTATAATGGTTGTGGAGCCCACTGGGACGGGGGTACTCGGTACCGAACCGGTCTGCTGCTGGGGAAGTCACGGGTGGCTTGGTCCGGTCCGTGTCCCGGGCCCACACAATGGATGAGGGGATATTTACAGGGGAAATGTCACGTGTGACGCCACCCACTTGGTGCGGCCAGTAATGGGGTCGCCGCTGCTGCAGAACCTCCGGGGGTGATGGAATGGCAGCGGAGATGTTATAGTTCCAGTGGGGAGAACTGTATCCCCCAGGGCAGTAAGGGTTAAGTCTATTGTGTGTAGTTGTAGCACACTTACTTGCAGGCACTGCAGGGATCCCTCCTCCTGGCTGGTGCTGACAGGCTGGATCCTGTATGGGGGAGAATGGTGTGCAGATTGAGGTAGACAAGAGAGGCAATTCAGGGTTTTCCAAAGCTTTACTCTTTGTTCTTTCCAAGTAGTTTAAAGTTCTTACAAGTTAGGTACAGTTCTCTACACACGGGTGCGTTCTCCCTCTCCGGGTTCCCTTTTGCTCTGCAGCCAGGCCTCTCTCTCTCTGTGACCCCTCACACAGTCTGTAGTGTCCTTTCCGGGCTGTTTACACTCTCTTTACTCTGTGTTGTGCGACACTGGACAGTATGGCGGTGACTCGGACCCCTGGTGGGCCCTCCTGGTTGTCACTGAGCTGCCTGTCCTTTGGGTTGGGGACCCTAACGTGAAGCTATGGTCCCCCGTCGTGTTGTTTGGGGATTCCGGGTAAACTGCGGTCCCCTCTAGAGCCGACACTCTACTCAGCCCAGCCTCCAGCAGTCCTCAGCACGAGGCTCTACCAGGCTCACATCAATCTGGAACTCAGACCCCTCGTCGTGTTGTCTGGGGATGCCGGGTAAACTGCGGTCCCCTCTAGAGCCGACACTCTACTCAGCCCAGCCTCCAGCAGTCCTCAGCACGAGGCTCTACCAGGCTCCTTCTCTCTGTTCCTTTCCAGTATCATAGGAGGGACTTCTCTGCCTGCAGTCAGTGGCTTCAGCTGCTGTCTAGGGCATGGGTTACACTGTCCCTCTCTGTCCTGTCACACTCCTGGTGGCATCAGCATCGGATGGGCTTTCTCTCCCCTCTGGCTCGCACTGGCTCAGTACGGATTCTGCGCTCCTAGCCTTGCACTCGCAGGACATGTGATTGTCCTTCAGTCTTTTCAGCTCGGCACCCTGGGCCTACTAACTTCCTTCACTCCTCCCCCTCACTATATACTGTCAGTCACCTGACCTCTGGTGTGCCCAACCCACTCCTCTGAATCCACCACCCCTCGATCTCATAGAGTTTCTAATCTCAGGGCTGGATGTTAACCTCTTCTGACACGTGGGTTGTGTGGGCTGTGAGGGTGTTGTTGTGCAACATTGTCCTACCTGCCTGGCTGCAGTTCCCTTTGTGGCCTCCTGGACGCAGGGGCGCCACATAATCCTTTGTGTTCTATTCATAGTGGCTCTAATTTCATGCTGTGTAATACCTTGCATCAAGAAGATGATGTCTCACACCATGAAGGAGAAAGTGACCACAATGTATGCAGGTTTCAGAGGCCTCGATGATGAAGGAGAAATATATAAGCCTGAGAGTGATGCCATTGCCATTGCCGCACGATCCCTTGGAGAAATACGAGAGAACTTGAGACCCATCTTAGAAGATAGAGTAGGGACAGTTTAGGGTGCGACTAAGGCCAACTGCAAAGGGATTCCGACGTTACGGCTTGTCTCAATGTTGGTGAAGTGTTCTCCCCTGTCCTCTACCTTTTCCCCATCCGCCACCTAGGGCAAAGAATTAGGGTAAGATTTTGAATGTCTCCAAAGGGGGAATGTCATGGCAATTAATAGTTAATAATTTATATAAGTTTATTGAAGTCATTCAGAAATGTTCCAAAAGCATGGTTATGTGAATCCTCCCCCTCCCTTCGAATTCCACTGTCTTAGAATTAGCTGCACAGAAGCTCCTTATCAGCATGGACTGAATGTACAAATTAAGGCTGAACTGAAAGGCTAACTAACACACACTAAATGAATGTTCTCTTCAGAATAAAATGTAGATTCAGCATAATATGGACACCGACTCCACGGCACTGACTCAATAACTGTGAGTCCACGACACAGACACCACAATTTCACGGCGCCAACTCCACAACTCCGATTCCACAGCCCTCATTGCAACGGTCATGTAGCAGAGAACTGGACACTATGTTCCCCTCACCACTTGCAGCCAAAAAAATCTAAGGCCCCCTTCACACCACGGTTTTTTCCCTGATCAGGTTCGATCAGGTTTGTGTGTCAAAACCAGGAGAGGAACTTGCAGAGAAAAACTATAATTGAAAGACTGACACCTGTCCTGAGTTTTGGAGACACTCCTGGTTTTGATACAGAAACCTGATTGTACCTGATCAGGGAAAAACCGTGGTGTGAAGGGGGCCTATTAAAGCACTTGGCAGGATGCAGTCAGACCCCATCAAATAAGGCAAACGTAGGTGCCCAGAACAAATACAACCACACTCAACCTACCAATACATGGGGTCTGACTGCATCCTGCCAAGTGCTTTGTTAAATTTTTTAAGCTGTAAGTGGTGAGCTTGTTTTTTGATACTGTCCTTTCTAGTAGTTTTTTGACACCATGTTACCCCAGCCTCAAATAGTGAGGGGCTTCCATGCAGGAGGCTCAGAAAGAATAGGGCACACTTGCAGTTTCTGGGGCCGGAGATCAGTGGATGTGACCAGTTTAGGTGGCGAGAGCAGCCCGGCATTTGTTTTGGTTGCACAGTGGAATAAACATTGATTTTTAAGATGACATGTTCATGGAGTTCTTTATAATACAAGCAGGGGTCTGAGGGTGCAGCATAATTGACCCCTTCAAGACCCTGGGTGTAATAGTACCCCCTTGGCCGCCTCCCTTCTGATGTGAGCTCATGCACTGAGCTCTCATCATCCCCCATATGTCAGCTGATCTGATCATGTGCAGCTAATAGCTCCGATCAGCAATCCGCCTGGCATTGTCACCCCTTTGGATCATGGTACAGATCGCGCTGTTCCCCGCTCGCATCAGACGTCCCTTGATGCGATCATGGGGCCTCAATGTGTTACTATGACAGCACGGGGTCAACTGATGACCCTGGATGCTGTCATGACTCACTTCCTTCCGGTGATGCCTGAGCTGCGTTGCCAGCAGAAAGTGATCATTTGTGCTATGCAGGGGGATGGTGAAGCATCTCTCTGCATAGTACAAGCGATCACACAGTGTAAAATAAAGAAAAAGTAAAAAAAAAAAATGCTTTAATAAAATAAAAAAAACACATAAGTTCCAGTTATTCTGCCTTTTGCCCTATTGAAAATGAAATTATTAAAAAAAAAATACACATTTGGGGTTGCCACGTTCAGAAATGCCCGATCTATCAAAATATAAAATCAATTAACCAGATTGCTGAACTGTATAACAGAAAAAAGTCTAAATGCCAAAATTATGTTTTTTTTGATTGCCGCAAAAATGGTATCATTAGAAACGTCAGCTCAAGACGCAAAAAATAAGCCGTCACACAGCCCCAGATACCGAAAGATAAGGACACTACGGGTCACGGAAAATGACACCAAAAGTGCAATTCTTTTTCTTTAAAAATGTTGGAATTTCACCACTTAGATAACAGTAAAAGTATACATGTTTGGTATCTATGAACTTGTACCGACCCGAGGTGTCATACCATGTCAGTTTTACCATATAATGAACATGGTGAATAAAAAAAACAATTATGCAATTGCACTTTTTCTGCAGTCTTTTCGCACTTGAATTTTCCCCCCCATTTTCCAGTACACTTTATGGTAAAATAAATGATTTAATTCAAAAGTACAACTCGTCCCACAAAAAAAAAGCCTCATATGTATATGTTGACGGAAACATAAAAAATTTTACGGTTCTTGAAAGAAAGGGAGGTAAAAAATGGAAAATTTCCTGGGAGTGAAGGGGTTAAAGACTGCTATGGGCTGCATAATCTTTATTCCACTGCGCTGCAAAAGGAAACGTGGGGTAATGCTCACCACCTAAGCTGGTCACATCCACTAACTTCCGGTCCCCTACAGTCATGGCCAAAAGTTTTGAGAATGATACAAATATTAATTTTTACAAAGTCTACCGCTTCAGTTTTTCTAATGGCAATTTGCATATACTCCAGAATGTCACAAAGAGTGATCAGCTTAACAGCAATTACTTGCAAAGTCAATATTTGCCTAGAAAATGAACTTTAACCCCCAAAACACATTTCAACATCATTGCAGTCCTGCCTCAAAAGGAGCAGCTAACATCGTTTTAGTAATTGTTCCATTAACACAGGTTTGGGTGTTGATGAGGACAGGGCTGGCGATCAATCAGTCATGATTAAGTAAGAATGACACCACTGGACACTTTAAAAGGAGGCTGGTGCTTGGTATCATTGTTTCTCTTCAGTTAACTATGGTTATCTCTAAAGAAACACGTGCAGCCATCATTGCACTGCACAAAAATGGCCTAACAGGGAAGAGTATCTCAGCTAGAAAGATTGCACCTCAGTCAACAATCTATCGCATCATCAAGAACTTCAAGGAGAGAGCTTCCATTGTTGTCAAAAAGGCTGCAGGGCGCCCAAGAAAGACCAGCAAGCGCCAGGACCGTATCTTACAACTGTTTCAGCTGCAGGATCGGACTACCAGCAGTGTCGAGCTTGCTCAGGAATGGCAGCAGGCTGGTGTGAGTGATTCTTCACGCACTGTGAGGCGGAGACTCTTTGAGCAAGGCTTGGTTTCAAGGAGGGCAGCAAAGAAGCCACTTCTCTCCAGAAAAAACATCAGGGACCGACTGATATTCTGCAAAAGGTACAGGGAGTGGACTGATGAGGACTGGGGTAAAGTCATTTTCTCTGATGAATCCCCTTTTCGATTGTTTGGGACATCTGGAAAACAGCTTATTCGGAGAAGAAGAGGTGAGCGCTACCACCAATCTTGTCTCATGCCAACTGTAAAGCATCCTGAAACCATTCATGTGTGGGGTGGCTTCTCAGCCAAGGGAATCGGCTCACTCACAGTCTTGCCTAAAAACACAGCCATGAATAAAGAATGGTACCAGAATGTCCTCCAAGAGCAACTTCTCCCAACCGTCCAAGAGCAGTTTGGCGCCCAACAATGCCTTTTCCAGCATGATGGAGCACCTTGCCAAAAAAAATAAAAAAAAGATTATGCTCACCTCACCCCGAGCCCCCGCCGTCTCCCGCCGTGTTCCGCTAGGCTCCCGGTGGCTGTGCAGGCTCCCGGTGCCTGCAGTGGTCTTCTATCTACTGGACTCAAGGACCTGTGGTGATGTCAGAGTCACGTGACCCGCGATTTGCCTGGAGTAAGCTGGTGTCACGTGACTCTGACATCACCACAGGTCCTTGAGTCCAGTAGATAGAAGACCACTGCAGGCACCGGGAGCCTGCACAGCCACCGGGAGCCTAGCGGAACACGGCGGAAGACGGCGGGAGACTCCGGGGGCTCGGGGAGAGGTGAGGTTTTTTTTTTTTTTAACTGTAGAGCGGCTGCGGCTCGTGATGACGCTACGCGTCATCACTCGCAGTCGCAGTCGCGCAAAGGAGTCTGGGATTGGGCTACAGTGCCCAACTCCCGATTATATAAGTAGATGTACGGGGTGGGCCATCTATATGGATACACCTAAATAAAAAGCGAATAGTTGGTGATATCAGTGTCCTGTTTGTGGCACATTAGTATATGGGAGGGGGAAAACTTTTCCAGAAGGGTTAAAATCATGGCAGCCATTTTGAAGTTGGACATTTTGGATCCAACTTTATTTTTTTTTAATGGGAAGAGGGTCATGTGACACATCACACTTATAGAAAATTTCATAAGCAAATCAATGGTGTGCTTGGTTTTAACATAACTTTATTCTTTCCTGAGTTATTTCAAGTTGATATCACCATTCATTCCCATTTTATATAGGTGTATCCATATACATGGCCCACCCTGTATTATAAATCACATAGGATAAAGAGTATTTATTAAATGTTGCTTACATGGGTTGTTCATGGCTATGATATTAATAATCTATTTTCAGTATCAGATCAGTGGAGTCTGACACCCAGCCCGATTTCCCACAATGAGTACAGGCCATTCTCAGATCATCTTTAGTTTTATGATCTGTCAGAGGCTTTCAGCTTAAAGAGTTTACCATGGACAGGCTTGGTGCAATATACCCCCTTTAACAGGAACTAGAGGAACTCTGGCTTCACCCATTAATCCATTATACAGGTTACTGGACTGCACCAGGATCCCCTGAGACCCTAGGTTTTCATCCACAGGGTAACTTCTGGCCAGAGCAATGACCCTGAGGCAGGTTTGTCAGCTAGTGACATGAGTGATGGAGCTAGGGACAGAGTCAGGAGACAAAATCATGGTCGGAGAAATAGTCACTGTCAGATACTAGGAAGTTGGTCAAGCAGAGTAAACATCGAAGGTCAAAATCCGGACAGAGAAGGGCGAGCCAGAGAAGGGTGAAGTGAGGGTCACAAGACGGATCAGCAAGAAAACTACAGGAATATGGTGACAAAGGTAGATGTTACTGGACAAAAGTTGGATGAGCATGTTAACCTCCAGGAGTGACTGGGCGCACTGCGTACATCTGGCAGCCGTGGGACCAGGTGGGAGCTGACCATTGCCAGTGTCGGACGTTTGAGCTTCCCGCTTTGCATAAATCATCTGTGTTACAATCTTTTAAATCGGATCGTTTGCTGCAAAAATGTTTTACCATATATACGGTAAGTGTCCATGAATTCTTTGCTTTGTGTGGTTTCCAGTGATTTTGACAATGCAGTAATCACAGTTTTCACTTTGTAGCTTTTACAGATGACGCAGAACAGAATTTGCCTTCTCTACTATTACAATGTTTACAACTTCATGATGGCGTTCAGCAAATCCACTGTCTCAAGAAGGTAAGAAGTTCTAGAAATATCTGTAACATAATTATATCTACATGTCCGTCTAATATCCTGCAGCTCATCACAATGCAGACGGCACATGTACGGACACAGTAACAAACAGGGCTGTGGAGTTGGTAAGCCAAACCTCAATTTCTCTGAATCCGACTCCACCAAAATGGACAATGACTCCACGACTCAACGAAAATGGACACTGACTCCCTCGACTTTCACAGCCATGGTGCATAGTCCGTAAGCCAAATGTCCAACTCCAACTCTTCAATTACCCTGAATCCGACTCCACAAAAATGGACACTGATTGCACACCTCCAACTTCACAGCCCTGGAAACAAAGGTGAAAAGGCTGACAAAGGCAAATTTCCATCCAGCTTATTCTCCAGAAAGTTAATTTTCAACATTCTAGGAAAAAAATGAATGAATTCTTGACTTAAAATTTGTCAATCTGAATTTTTCTCTCCCTGGATCAGCAACCCTTCATTTTAAATCTAATATTGTTGCACCAGGCACAGGCCTTGCTCCTTAGTGATTTTATCATAACTTTTTCTGAGTTCTATATTCTTGGTGCTATTACAGTAAAGAATCCCTCATCTGTGCTGGTGTAGAAACCTTCTTTCCTCTAGACATGAAGTTTGCGTCTTCGGTATAGGTGCAGTGTGAGTGAGATACACGGGACTTCTCTTTGAGTGCACTGTAAAGATACCTTTTTTGTGCACTAGTGCCAGAAACTACACTACGGTATATTGTATGTACGGCCTAGCGATGTGGAAAGTAGTAGAGCCATGCACTTGTCATGTGCATTAATGCCAGGCATTATTAAGGCTGGGGTTCCACTTGTGAGAGACTTGCACGTGTTCCGCATTGCATCACCCAAATAGCTGCCAGTTCTCCAGATACTAGCGTGTTAGATGCATGCATTTTTATTTATTTTTTTTAAATCAAGTATTTTTTATTATTTGCAAATATCCAAACATACATAGCAATATATAATGCCGGAGATTCACAATTTTCAAAAAGAACCCCAACAGAGAGCAAACCAGCCACCCACCCGCCCTTCCCAACGCAACACGTCAACACTAAGGTATAAGGATCTAGGTTAATAAAATCACTTCCGATTCCGTACATAAAAATTTATAAGTACATTCCTCCCCTTACTCCTATTGGATTAACCCCTTAAGGACCGAGTCACTTTGCAGCTTAATGACCAGACCATTTTTTGTAATTCTGACCACTCTCCCTTTATGAGGTAATATCTCTGGAACGCTTCAACGGATCCTAGCGATTATGAGATTGTTTTTTCGTGACATATTGGGCTTCATGTTAGTATTAAATTTAGGTCGATAATTTTTGCGTTTATTTGTGAAAAAATAAAAAATTTGGCAAAAATTTTGAAAATTTAGCAATTTTCAAATTTTTAATTTTTATTCTGCTAAACCAGAGAGTTATGTGCCACAAAATAGTTAATAAATAACATGTCCCACATGTCTACTTCACATCAGCACAATTTTGGAAGAAAAAAAAAAATTTGGTAGGACGTTATAAGGGTTCAAAGTTCATCAGCAATTATTCATTTTTCCAGCAAAATTTACAAAACCAATTTTTTAGTGACCACATCACATTTGAAGTCCCTTTGAGGGGTGTACATGACAGAAAACACCCAAAAGTGACACCATTCCAAAAACTGCACCCCTCAAGCTACTCAAAACTATATTGAAGAAGATTATTAACCCTTCAGGTGCTTCACAGGAACTAAAATAATGTTGAAGGAAAAAATGGACATTTTAATTTTTGTAACAAAAATGTTCTTTTAGCCTCAATTTTTTCATTTTCACATGGGCAACAGGATAAAATGCATCCTAAAATTTGTTGGGCAATTTCTCCTGAGTACACCGATGCCTCATATGTGGTCATAAACCACTGTTTGGGCGCATGGCAGGGCTCAGAAGGGAGGGAGCGCAATTTGAATTTTAGAGCCAATTTTCCGTTCAAAAAGTGAAATGGCGCTCCTTCACTTCTGAGCCCTGCCGTGCGCCCAAACAGTGGTTTATGACCACATATAAGGTATCGGTGTACTCAGGAGAAATTGCCCAACAAATTTTGGGATGTATTTTATCCCTTTGCCCATGTGAAACTGAAAAAATGCAGGCAAAAAGAATTTTTTTGTGAAAAAAAAGTGTTTTTTTAATTTTTATGAATGAATTTGTGAAGCATCTGGGGGTTCAAAGTGCTCACTATGCATCTAGATACCTTCCTTAGGGGGTCTAGTTTCCAAAATGGGGTCACCTGTGGGGGAGCTCCAAAGTGGAGACACACCGGGGCCCTCCAAACGCGACATGGTGTCCGCTAACAATTTGAATGGAAAATGAGCTCAAATTGTTAGCTGACACCATGTCGCGTTTGGAGGGTCCCTGTGTGTCTCCGCATTGGAGCTCCCCCACAAGTGACCCCATTTTGGAAACTAGACCCCCAAAGGAAAATATCTAGATGCATAGTGAGCACTTTGAACCCCCAGATGCTTCACAAATTGATCCATAATAATGAAAAAATAAATTTTTTGTGGGAAAAAAAAGTGCTTTTTCATTTTTACGGATGAATTTCTGAAGCATATGGGGGTTCAAAGTGCTCACTATGCATCTAGATACGTTCCTTAGGGGGTCTAGTTTCCAAAATGGGGTCACTTGTGGGGGAGCTCCAATGTGGAGACACACGGGGACCCTCCAAACGCGACATGGTGTCCGCTAACAATTTGAATGGAAAATGAGCTCAATTTGTTAGCGGACACCATGTCGCGTTTGGAGGGTCCCCATGTGTCTCCACATTGGAGCTCCCCCACAAGTGACCCCATTTTGGAAACTAGACCCCCAAAGGAACGTATCTAGATGCATAGTGAGCACTTTGAACCCCCAGGTGCTTCAGAAATTCATCCGTAAAAATGAAAAAAGAAACTTTTTGTGGAAAAAAACGTGCTTTTTCATTTTTATGGATGAATTTGTGAAGCATCTGGGAGTTCAAAGTGCTCACTATGCATCTAGATACGTTCCTTCGGGGGTCTAGTTTTTAAAATGGGGTCACTTGTGGGGTAGCTCCAATGTGGAGATACACGGGGACCCTCCAAACGCGACATGGTGTCCGCTAACAATTTGAATGGAAAATGAGCTCAATTTGTTAGCGGACACCATGTCGCGTTTGGAGGGTCCCCATGTGTCTCCACATTGGAGCTCCCCACAAGTGACCCCATTTTGGAAACTAGACCCCCAAAGGAACGTATCTAGATGCATAGTGAGCACTTTGAACCCCAGGTGCTTCAGAAATTCATCCGTAAAAATGAAAAAAGAAACTTTTTGTGGAAAAAAACGTGCTTTTTCATTTTTATGGATGAATTTGTGAAGCATCTGGGAGTTCAAAGTGCTCACTATGCATCTAGATACGTTCCTTCGGGGGTCTAGTTTCCAAAATGGGGTCACTTGTGGGGGAGCTCCAATGTGGAGACACACGGGGACCCTCCAAACGCGACATGGTGTCCGCTAACAATTTGAATGGAAAATGAGCTCAATTTGTTAGCGGACACCATGTCGCGTTTGGAGGGTCCCCATGTGTCTCCACATTGGAGCTCCCCCACAAGTGACCCCATTTTGGAAACTAGACCCCCAAAGGAACGTATCTAGATGCATAGTGAGCACTTTGAACCCCCAGGTGCTTCAGAAATTCATCCGTAAAAATGAAAAAGCACTTTTTTTCCACAAATAATTTCTTTTTTCATTATTACGGATCAATTTGTGAAGCATCTGGGGGTTCAAAGTGCTCACTATGCATCTAGATATAATCCTTTGGGGGTCTAGTTTCCAAAATGGGGTCACTTGTGGGGGAGCTCCAATGTGGAGACACACAGGGGCTCTCCATACGCGACATGGTGTCCGCTAACAATTGGAATTGTTAGCGGACACCTTGTAGGATATGAAGAGCCCCTATGTGCCTAAACATTGGAGCTCCCCCACAAGTGACCCCATTTTGGAAACTAGACCACCCAAGGAACGTATCTAGATGCATAGTGAGCACTTTGAACCCCCAGGTGCTTCACAAATTGATCCGTAAAAATGAAAAAAGAAACTTTTTGTGGAAAAAAACGTGCTTTTTCATTTTTATGGATGAATTTGTGAAGCATCTGGGAGTTCAAAGTGCTCACTATGCATCTAGATACGTTCCTTCGGGGGTCTAGTTTCCAAAATGGGGTCACTTGTGGGGGAGCTCCAATGTTCAGGCACACAGGGAGGGGCTCTCCATACCCGACATGGTTTCCGCTAACAATTGGAGCTAATTTTCTATTGAAATTGTTAGCGGACACTATGTCGCATATGGAGAACCCGTGTGCCACCAGCACAAGGGCAACTGGTAGAGTTGGGGTACAGCACCAGAAAATGCCGCCTCTAATGAATGCGATATTTTCTTGGGTGGCTGTGGGTTGAAATTTGCAGCGTGGGGGATCCACAACATTTGAGTCTCTCCACGCTGAGGATTCCAGTCAGCCAGCTACCAAGTTGTACATGGCTGGCTACAAATACAGCGAAGGCTTTATTTTATTTCTAGAACTAATTCTAGAAAAAAAAATGACGTAGGGCTCCGCCATATTTTTGGTCCAGCCAGGTACAACTTGGCAGCTACAGACTGCCAGCAACCCCCAGCTGCCTCGCTGTACCTGGCTGCAACCAAAAATACAGCGAAGCCCATTTTTTTTTATTTCTAGAACTAATTCTAGAAAAAAAAATGACGTAGGGCTCCGCCATATTTTTGGTCCAGCCAGGTACAACTTGGCAGCTACAGACTGCCAGCAACCCCCAGCTGCCTCGCTGTACCTGGCTGCAACCAAAAATACAGCGAAGCCCATTTTTTTTTATTACTAGAACTAATTCTAGAAAAAAAAATGACGTAGGGCTCCGCCATATTTTTGGTCCAGCCAGGTACAACTTGGCAGCTACAGACTGCCAGCAACCCCCAGCTGCCTCGTTGTACCTGGCTGCAACCAAAAATACAGCAAAGCCCATTTTTTTTTATTTCTAGAACTAATTCTAGAAAAAAAAATGACGTAGGGCTCCGCCATATTTTTGGCCCAGCCAGGTACAACTAGGCAGCTGGGGGCTGGAATCCTCAGCATGGAAAGGCCCAAGCGTTCTGGGCCCCCCATGCTGCGAATTGCAGCCCGCAGCCTCTCCAGAAAATGGCGCATTCATTGAAGCGCCATTTTCTGGCGCTGTACCCATGCTCTTCCAGTTGCCCTGGTGCCGGTGGGAAACTGGGTAATAAAGGGGTTAATGCCAGCTTTTTATTGGCAGCTGGCACTAAGCCCGAGATTCATAATATAGGGCCAATATTAGACCCGCCATTAGGAATCTCTGGTAAATAGTCAGAAAATACACACATAGAAAAATCTTTTTATTTGAAAAAAAAACAAAAACAAAATTCGGACTCCATCTTTATTATGAAGATCCGACGTAGTCCACAACGAAGGTCCCACGACGCTCGATTGCCTCCGACGTAGTCCACAACGAAGGTCCCACGACGCTCGATCGCCTCTGCTCAATCCAGAGACTGCAGCAAGGGATCAAGTGTCCTCTTCCTACAGTCTCAGGGGTCAGAGTTATGGTGCACTGTATGACAATGATCAGTTATACAGTGCACCATGACTATGATCCCAGAGACTATAACAAGAGGACACTTGATCCCTTGTTGCACCCATCCATCCACCTATGCACCCATCATCCACGCACGCACATCCACGTACGCACATCCACGCATGCACACAACCACGCACGCACATCCACGCATGCACACATCCACGCACGCATGCTGACATCCACGTACATCCACACACACATCCACGTACATCCACATCCACGTACGCACACATCCACGCACGCACATTCACACACGCACATCCACGTACGCACATCCACGCACGCACATCCACGTACGCACATCCACGTACGCACATCCACGTACGCACATCCACGCATGCACACAACCACGCACGCACATCCACGCATGCACACATCCACGCACGCATGCTGACATCCACGTACATCCACACACACATCCACGTACATCCACGTACACACACATCCACGCACGCACATTCACACACGCACATCCACGTACGCACATCCACGCACGCACATCCACGTACGCACATCCACGTACGCACATCCACGTACGCACATCCACGTACGCACATCCACGCATGCACACAACCACGCACACACATCCACACATGCATATCCACGTACGCACATCCACGTACGTACATCCACGTACGCACATCCACGTGCTGACATCCACGCATGCACACACCCACGCACACACATCCACACACGCACATCCACGCACGCACACATCCATCCATCCATCCACCCATCCATCCATCCACCCACCCATCCATCCATCCATCCATCCATCCATCCACCCATCCATCCACCCATCCATCCATCCATTCATTCATTCTTTCATTCTTTCATTCATTCTTTCATTCATTCATACTTACCCAGCGATGAGGAGGAGGAGCCCCTGAGAAGAGGAGGAGCCACACTGCAGAGGAGGCCCGACGGTGCGGGCGGGTGCACCGAGCGTGCAGCCCGCCGGGAATCGGGATAGGTGAGCGGGGCTGGGGACCAGGGATCGGGGGCTGGGGACCGAGTCCCGGGGGCTGGGGACCAGCGGGGAGGAGGAGGGGGCCCTGCAGCTTTGCCGGTGGGCGCAGAAGCCCGCCGGCAAACAAACTGTGCAAGGTGGAGGGGATGGACGGGAGACAGGGGGGGCTGCACAGGGGGACGGGGACAGGACACAGAGGGCTCAGGACACAGGGGGGGGGCTACAGGACACAGGGGGAGCTGGACACAGGGGGCGGGGACAGGACACAGGAGGGGCTGCACAGGGGACAGGGACCGCACACAGGAGGGGCTGCACAGGGGACGGGGACAGGACACAGGAGGGGCTGCACAGGGGACGGGGACAGGACACAGGGGGCTCAGGACACAGGGGGGGGGCTACAGGACACAGGGGGCTCTGGACACAGGGGGCGGGGACAGGACACAGGGGGAGCTGGAGCATCAGCTCATGGCCGGCGGCTGCGGTGCAACCCGCCCGCAGATAAGAGTGATTGCGGTGGGGGAGGGGGGTGAAGGGGTTAACAGGGGTGCCCACACCTCTGCCCCTAACCCTTGGCTGTCACTGACAGCTTTTAGATTTGAGCTGTCACTGTTCGTTTAGGAGCAGTGACAGTTCAAAGCCATGACGAGTATACTCGTCATGATGCGGGAACTGACATCTTTTCATGACGAGTATACTCGTCATTGGTCGTAAAGAGGTTAAAGTCCCAATACTCTTGTCTCTTAATAAATCGAAGGATGCCAGTCCTGCGTAATCTAGCCAACCCCCCTAAGGGTATGTGCCCACTGGACGGTTCTTGCATCATTCTGACCGTCAGAAAACCGGTGGAGAACATATTGGCTCCTACAGTCCAGAGCTTTGAAGAGTCTAACGTTTTTGAAGCGTTATTCAGCGTTTTTCAAGCGGTTATCATGCGTTTTATTAGCGGTTTAATAGCGTTTTTCCAGCGTTTGCACAGAGTTTTTTTGACCTCATTCTTGTCCATTTGTAAGCTGAAAGTTTGTACATGAAGTTGTTGTTAAAAAAATGTGTAAAAAAAAAAAATAAAATGTCTATGCCTGATTTCCTGTCTATTTCCATAAAGTTTATTTAAAAAAAAAAAACAAAGTAGGCAAAAAACACATTTTAGATCAATCCTCAGATTCCTGTCTTTCGATCAAACATGCCGTCACTCCGTCCCTTGCGCCTGCGGAGACATTATAAACAGCTGTTGCTGCGCACAATCATTTATCTTCTGCAATGTGATGAGGAAGAGGAGAATGAGGTAAGATATCTGTATGTGTCTACCCACATACATGTCTGTTGACTGTTTTTACTTTTGTAATACAGTACATATGTTTCTACATATGCATTATGCTCTAGCAACAGGAGGGATTTTTTTTATGAAGAATTGCATTTGAAAGCGCTAGTAAATAGTAGAGTTTTGTCTGTACAGAAGGTACTTAAATATAAGTACGGTGTATATGGTGTATCTGCTTGAGTGTTCTGAAGAGCAGAGTACAATGGGGGCTGAGGGGTTAGGGGGGTTAAGGGGTTATGGGGTCATGTGATGTAGGCCATGACGGCATTGCAGAGAGACTTGGCTAAGGAGGTGTGCTGTAGATGGGGGCCTTTGATGCTTTGCTTTGGGCAGGACAAAGTATGATGATGCCTTGTAACCTATTTGTCCATTGCATTCCGTACCCACAGGTTCAGATACCACCCAGAATGTGGGTTCATCCCATTTTACAGACCAGGGAAACGAGGGGTCACTTCGTCAACCTATATCAGGACTTACGGAGGTAAAAAAAAAAAAAATTATGTGTTAAGAAAAATAGAACTTATGTTGTCGTGATATCTTTGATGTTGGAGATATATTAATCATTTGAAATATTAATGTGTTTACATTTTATTTGTAGATACCCTGAGAAGTTTGTGAGTTTCTGTAGGCTCAGCATCAGGGGATTTGATGATCTTCTCCAAATTGTTCGTAGCAAGCTGACACTGCGGAACACGAATATGCGGAACGCAATTGGAGCTGAGGAGAGGCTGCTGATCACACTGCGGTAAGTCGACCAATTGTCTACAATCATTTGTTACATATACATACTTTGATCTGCACCAGTGGAGGATTATTATCATCGCTGTCAGCTGTCACACTGATATATGTTCGCAGGGAGCTGTCTCTACCTAACTCCCATTCCCCTGTTCCCCGAAAAAACAAAGCAGTAAAATGCTGTTCAAAACGTCTGACATTCTGTGTGGAAGTAGGATACAGCAATTCCTTTTTTTTTTTTTTTGAATTGATCATCCCATCTGCCAGCCTATTAGCAGCGGGGTATGCTTACAGATACGATGTCACCCTCATTATGATGTCATAGCGCTGCTGGGTGGGCTGTGTTACAACATGGCGGGGTTTGCTGTTCAATCATGGCCGAAGATGACGACGTGTGTGACTTGTACAGTTCACTTCAAAACTACGGCTAGGCAGAAAAGAGCGGCAGAATGTAATCTTAAAATGAAATGTTTTTTCTACTTCCACTGCATTGACATCATAAAATCGTGCATTTAGAAACATCAGATGTGCGGCCAAGTTAATTTGTAATATTAAAAATCATTTTTAGTAAGGTTTTTAATTTTCTTCCTTTATTTTTTTTTGTTTTTCAGCTTCCTGGCTACTGGAGAGAGCTTTTCATCCCTCCATCTGCAGTTTAGGGTGGGGAAAAGCACAATTTCTACCATTGTGAGGGTGACGTGCATTGTCATTTGGGAGCAATTGCAGCCAATTGTGATGCCTTCTCCAGACGAGGAGACTTGGCTGCAGGTAGCGGCAGGCTTTCAATCTGTGGCCAACTTCCCTAACTGCATAGGTGCAGTTGATGGCAAACACATCCGAGTGAAACAGCCGCCGCGATCAGGATCCCGCTTCTTTAATTATAAGAAGTATTTTTCAGTGGTCCTGATGGCGGTGGCTGATGCTAATTACCGGTTTGTTGCCATCGATGTTGGTGCCTATGGTAGCACTGGGGATTCTCGTGTGTTGAGAAACTCCCAAATTGGTATGCAAGTGCTCAAAGATAACAACACGTTACCTGCCGATACACCTTTGCCCGGTTCCACGCATCCAGTCCCCTACGTGATGGTATCAGATGAGGCATTTCCATTGATGCCCAACCTGCTGCGCCCATACCCACGTAGGGGACTGGATGACCGGCGGAGGATTTTCAACTATCGGCTAAGCCGGGCACGCAGATTCGTGGAATGCACCTTCGGGATCATGAGTAGTCAGTGGAGGGTCTTCCATTCAGCTATTCAACTGAACCGAACCACAATTGATGCTGTCATAAAGGCATGCTGCGTCCTTCACAATTTTGCACGGGATTATACAACTGACCCGATTGAAGTGTCGCAGCTGCCTTTATTCAGGACAGCAATCAATTGGGGTTCGGGTCGGCCACCAACTTCAGCCGCTCTGGTGCGAGATACCTTTGCTGACTACTTCTTGACACCTGAAGGTGCCGTGTCATGGCAAAACCCGTACAGTCATGTGCACCACCTACCCTAAACTGCAGATGAGGTGTACTATTCCCGGATACCAAGGCTCATCCTGTTGTCTCCCGTTCACCACTTTTGTTTGGTGATCAGTATGTGATTGTGGCAGTATCTGTTATGTGTTGCCTGCGCATCATGCGCCTTGGCTGGGGGTTGGAGACTACACTGCTAACAAGCATTATGTTAAGTCGCTTGAAGACTACTACTTTAACCATTATAACATGATAACACAATGTTGTGTACATTTCTAAGCTTTAAGAAAAAAAATATTTTTGGCAAATCTTAAATTTTTATTTGCATAATCAAATAATAAATTTACAAAATTTGGACAATAAAATGTTGCAAATTTCTTTACAATTGACTAGGGTTTCAGACTGTTGCACTGAAATGTGGTTAGGCTACAGTAGAATGTACATTTCTCAAAAAGTTAACAATAAACTTTACCAAAAATAATGGGAAAAAATTATGAAATGCGGCCTTTCAAACCAATTATAAAATTGGTCAAAAAAAAAGAAAAAAAAAAAAAGGTCAAACATTATACAAACATTAACTCAGTGTACAATTCCATGTGAAGGCATCCACCAACACATTGAGCTGCATTAGCATCAAGCGAATAATTATCGCATTAGCGAGTTTTTTACAAAGAAAAAATAAGCAAAAAAACTTAAAGAGAAATTTAACCAAATAATGTAATACTTAATGCAAGGTAGTAAAGTTGCGGGTCCCATTATCTCCTCCAAACATTGACTGACCTGACAACTCAACACTTGCAGAACTATCATCTGATGTCAATTGAGACGTAAAAGAAGTGTAATTGTCCAATTGACCAAAATGGGGTTGCCGAATTAAAGGTTGCTCATGCTGCATTCCCGAGGCCTGAGGCTGACGAACTAGGCCAGGGCCATGAGCATTTACTCCTATACTGGCCATATGTCTTTGAAACAATTGGTGTAAACCGTTCAGAAGGGTCAAGGCACTTGGAATGTGCTCTCTTGAACGGTATTCCTCTATTAGACCGTATAACACCATCAAAAAAGATGTCTCCCTCTCCCTAGGCATTTCCCTGAGGCAAGCTGCCACATGAAGACATACATGATCGAAACGATCCTCTTGTTCAGACCGCTTCACCATGCTCAGAGCCTCCTGAGCGAGGACGGTATTCTGTGTCTTTCCTTGCTGACTTCGTGGAACACGGCGCCCTGATGATTGCAGTGATGGGGTTGGTGAACGGATGTTGTGGCCTGCCGAACGTCCTGATATACCACACGCACTTTCTACATCAGTAGAAGTGGTCGGACTGTCCACATTAATGTCTGTAGAAACACTGCTAGATCTTTCAGGAACCAAAAGGTTGTTGTTAGATCCAGCTATCTGTTCTTCTTCATTTGCATTCCCGCCTATTTCATCGACTGTTGGACGTCTGGGAATATTTCCTTCCGTTCTATGAAAGCACAAAAAAAAAAAAAAAAAATAAAGTTAATTGTCTATGCCACGCTTACACATAACTTACAATGCAAGAATAATCATTTAGACATTGGGACACATAAATGTGAGTGGTTTGACTTAAGGCCAAATCTTAGACGAAAACTAATTTTTAATTCTAATGTATTACAAAAGGTTGCGCAACTGTAAATAGAATGTCATCTTTTTAGGTAATGAGAGGTCTGACACAGATTGACGACCTTCTGTCAATATATAGAAACAAACACTTGTAACCGCATCACATGAGGTAACAGTCGAGGGTGCGCAGCCACTGAAGCAGCGCCGTTTGCTGACCATAGGATGTATACTAAATTAAATTGTTGTTTACTTACGGGCGAAGACTTCGACCGGTCAGCGTGAACTGCATCTCGTTGTAAAAAGGGCATTTCTTCCGCAATGGTGAGGAGCCACTCTTTTCCTGTTTTGCAAGAAACTTAGTGAAGGCGTCCCGAACAGACTTCCATCTCTTCTTCACATCATCTTCTGTTATGGAATAAAACAGTGTTGTCATAAAACCAAAAGATTCAGATTTGCAACAACATTTCCAAAAGTGGAATACACTTACCAACTATGAATTGGAGATCACGATTTGCATCTTCAAATTCATGGTACAGCTGCCGACAAATAGATGTCCAAGACAAACTCTTCCTATTCCGGTCGCTGTAACCTTCACTGGATGGATCCCATATTTCTGGATGGGCTTCAATCTCGAAATTACATATAAAAAAATACAATCAACATTAGATATACACAAGGCATTTGCAATAGTCATGTGATTACATCACTCCAACCCCACCAAGACACAGTGACATCAAAAGACAAAACAATGAAGTGAAAAATTGACAAAAATTGCATTCTTTAATGAAAGCTATGTTATGATTAACCATACGGGCCACATATAGTATACTGTGCAGCCAATCGTGTCTCTAGTATATTGTGCTGCCACTCATGCCTCCAGTATACTGTGCTGCCAATCCTGCCTCCACTATAGAGTGCTGCCAATAATGCCTCCAGTATAGAGTGCTGCCAATCCTGCCTCCACTATAGAGTGCTGCCAATAATGCATCCAGTATAGTGTGCTGTCACTCATGCCTCCAGTACAGTGTGCTGCCACTCATGCCTCCAGTATACTGTGCTGCCAATCCTGCCTCCACTATAGAGTGCTGCCAATAATGCCTCCAGTATAGAGTGCTGCCAATAATTCATCCAGTATAGTGTGCTGTCACTCATGCCTCCAGTACAGTGTGCTGCCACTCATGCCTCCAGTATACTGTGCTGCCAATCCTGCCTCCACTATAGAGTGCTGCCAATAATGCCTCCAGTATAGAGTGCTGCCAATAATGCATCCAGTATAGTGTGCTGCCACTCATGCCTGCAGTACAGTGTGCTGCCACTCATGCCTCCAGTACAGTGTGCTGCCACTCATGCCTCCAGTACAGTGTGCTGCCACTCATGCCTCCAGTATACTGTGCTGCCAATCCTGCCTCCAGTATACTGTGCTGACAATCATGCCTCCTCTATATACTCACAATCATGACTCCTATGTACTTTGTCAGTCACCAGAGGCAGCAATCGAGAATAAACATGCAGGCACATGGTGCAGAACGTCACAGTCCAAACATTCTGTGTAGACTGGACAGCATGACCAGCACACAGTAGCAAGCAAGGCAGCAGTGTGGTAAATGCAGAGTACAGAGGGGACAATGTGCATTTGCCTAGGGCTCCTACCAGGGTCAGCAGACGGGGGACATCAATTTTCATTCGCCTGTACCACGCCATTGCAGTAAACAAGTGCACAGCTTTTATTTCCGGGATTCTACTCCTCCCTCTGGACGGAATTTGTCAATAAAACGACGGTGTTAGCGGTTTTGCGGCGGCCGCGCACAACTACATTGATTACAACGAGTCACTTTTCTGGCTTGACCGCTGAAAAACGCTTTTGAAAATTGACATGTTCATTCTTAAATAAACACTGTAGAAACGTTGAAAGCGATGGAGATGAGCAAAAATAAACCGACAGAGTGGGCACAGCGATTTTAACTTTCCATAGGTTTACATGTTAATCGTAACGCTGGAAAGAATTAGCATAAATTAAAATAAAACCTATGATAAAACGACGACGTTTTTCGCTTAAAAAACGACTATAAAACTTCCAGTGGGCACATACCCTAAACGTTTTCATACTGACTCAGCCTGCCCCGTTTAGTGTAGATGTTAGGTTCCATGAGAATAATAAAGTTGACTTTATGTACAAATTCTTTCCTCGTTGGGGGATTCTCATCAAGCCAATGTAGGGTGATTATCTTACGCGCAATATATAGCATTCTCACAACTGCCAGGTTTGCCAATTCATCCGTCATCAGATCTCCTACATGCCCCAAAATGCACATCAGTGGGTCTCGGGTAACATTCACACCCATCACACCTTATATGAGATTTAAAACAATTATCCAGAAGGCTTGCAGTCGAGGGCAGGACCAGAGCAGATGGACAACATCCGCTTCTTCCATTCCACACCGAGGACAATCCGAGTCCTCCCTCAATCCCGCTCTACACATCCATACAGGGGTCCTGTACACTCTGTGCATGGTGAACAGTTGTGACATTCGTCTGGATTCACTCATGGAGATCTTAGAGATATATTGCAGAATGTCTTCCCATTGTGTGTCTGATATAGGCCCTAGGTCTTCGGACCATTTTAGGGCCCCGTCACACTTGGCGACGCACCAGCGATTTCAACAACGATCCGACCTGGTAGGGATTGCTGGTGCGTCGCTACGTGATCGCTGGTGAGATGTCAAACAGACAGATCTCCCCTTCACTCTTGGGCGTAGTATTGAGATCGTTGGTTATTGTCCCTGTCAAACACAGCGATGCACGCTGCCCAGCGGGAGCGCAACGACCAAAAAATGGTCCAGAATGGTTTGTAACGATCAGTGATCTCACTGCAGGGGCCTGATCGCTGCTACATGTCACACAAAGCGAGATCGCTGTTGAGGTCACTGTTGCGTCACAAAACTTGTGACTCAGCAGCGATCTCGCTAGTGATCTCGCATAGTGTGATGGGGGTTTTAGTCTAGTTGTCAGTGGGTGTCTTTCCAGGAAAGTCTCTAGTAGGCCCCGGTACAACAAGCAGATTAGTTCCCTGGTGCCTCTCTGTGACCCAATAGCAAGCAGTATGCTATCTGCCTGGACCTGTATCTGTGACCGTCTGTTTTGCTTGAGAAATGCATGTCCCAGCTGCAGATATTGGTAGAACAATGTGTGCTTTATGGGAAATTTCTTCCCTAACTCTTGAATGATTTGAGCATGTTACCATTCAGCAGTTGCAAAAGATACCATGTCCCGATCCTTCACCACTGACCAAAATTCCGCAGTTGCAACAACTGTAAATCTGGGGTAATGCCAAATGGAGGTATATCTGGTGAAACAAGTAATTCCCCTTCACTGTTTAATTTTCTGCCACACCTTCCATTTCATCACTACCGTGGTGAATTTTTGGGAATTCATCCAGAATTTACCTGCCTCGACACTAGCCAACAATGGACCACTCCCCGCCATATGCCTAAGGATAGTACCTACAGAGCTGTCAAAAACTGGTTCCCCCCATCCCACCAGTTGTCCCTCGGATACCGTATAGTAGACCCACAGATTAGAGACCGCCAGACCCCCATCTTTCTTGGCACGCTGCAGATACTCTAGTTTGATGCGGGCCTGCCTTCCCTTTCAGATCAAATCCCTGAAGATGGCGTTAATTCTATAGAACCTGTTTTGCGGCAACCACACCAGAGCGTTATATGTAAGACATAGAGAAGCTGGGTATAATGATCATTTTTAGCAGGTACACCCTTCCTGCCACTGAGAGGTATAGTCTGCACCAAGCCGTAATCTTCTGTCTAAATTTACTTAACAGGGATTTAAGTTTAAATTCTCATAATCATCTATATTAGCCGATATTTGAATTCCAAGATAGCAGAATTCCCTGAGTACTCGTATCTGAATCAATGGATCCATTTCTACAGCTGTTACCCGGACCAGCGGGAGCAACATAGATTTGTCCCAATCTATTAAAATCCCATTTTAAGACAATTTGTTATCACTCTGAACTCCTATCTAAGAGATACAACTGACCTCTTGAGAAGGATAGAGGATGTGGTGTTAGAGGAGGATATGCTACTATGTAGCATCGATGTGGAGGCCCTCTACTCATCAATTCCACATGAGAAGGGGCTGGAAGCGGTGAAATACTATCTGAGGAGTAGGGGGAGACAGTATGATAAACATAACGACTTTGTCATGGACCTGCTGAGCTTTTGCCTGACCAAAAACGTGTTCACCTTTAACGGTCAGTACCTCCACCAGCTCAGGGGCACTGCCATGGGGAATTCCATGGCCCCTTCGTATGCTAATTTGCTCCTGGGCTGGTGGGAGGAAACCGTTGTGTTTGGGGAGAACACTACAATTGACATGGACCGAATCATCTTATGGACAAGATTCATAGATGACGTGTTTGTCATTTGGAGGGGACCAGAAGAAAGTTTCAGAAGCGCAGTAGAAAGCCTAAACAACAATGACCTGGGTCTGAAATTTACGTATGAGGTACAGAAAGAGAAAATCCCCTTCCTGGATGTCCTAATTGAAAGGGACAACGCAGGACGATTACAAACTAGTACGTACCGTAAACAGACTGCGACGAATTCACTCCTAAGATGGGAGAGCGGACATCCCAATAGTCATAAGAAGGGGATTCCAAAGAGTCAAATGATCAGAATGAGGAGAAACTGTTCTTCGGAGAACAGTTTTCAAACCCAGATAGAGGATCTGACAGAGCGTTTGACTGAAAGGGGATACCCAAAGAGAGTGATTAAACAGGCATGGAAAGAGGTCAAGAGTATGGAGAGAACTAAACTTCTTACACCGAAACAGAAGGATAGGGGTGAGGAGACAGAAAAAATACGCATGATCACAACTTACTCAAATGAGGCGGATAAAATCAGAGAAATCATGAACAAGCATTGGCCAATTTTACAAATGGACCCGGATCTAAGTCCATATTTAACCAACACCCCAAATATCACATATAAGAAACCAAGATCTTTCAAAGACAGACTGGTACATAGCCACCTTGTGGCACAGGATAAAAACTGGATAAAAAGTACAGTGAAGGGGAGCTATAAGTGTGGACATTGTGTAAGTTGTAGTCAGGTTATAACCACTAAAAGCTTTGACAGTAGTGTGACCCATCGTACCTACGATATAAGATCATTTATTAATTGTGGGACGAGGGGGGTGATATATAAGGCGAGGTGTCCATGTAACTTAGAGTACGTGGGGAAGACAACCAGGGAACTAAGAAAAAGGATAGGGGAGCATCGGAGCGATATCCGCAACAAACGCGACAAACCAGTGGCTAGACATGTCAACACCTATCATGGGGGAGATGAGAATTGCATAAAATTCATAGGTATCGATCATATACCACCACCCATAAGGGGAGGGGATTGGGACAATAAAGTCCTTAGAAAAGAGGTCTTTTGGATCTACACCCTGAATACAGTGGCCCCAAAGGGAATGAATGAGGCACTTTCTTTCTCTCCATTTCTCTCCATTTCTTGAAGCACGACAGCAGAGGGAAAGAATAGGAGGGAGAGTCGACGGTGAGCGGGGGCGCCACGGGCGGGGTGGGGGTACTGTAGGGTGACAACCTCCGCAGATAGGCAGGGACAGAGGGGGGAGCACAGGATGATTTAGATGGCACTTGATCTGTTGCTCTCTAATAATGATCTGTCCTAACTTTACCTTCTCCTTTACTCAAAAGCTCGCTGAAAAAATCTGATTCCCCCCCCTAAAATCGAAAAAGGAAACATCATTATCCAGTTTTTGTCCATAGTATGTGATATATCTGCCCCTTTGGGCTAGTGTGATCATGCAGTAAAAATAATTGGAAAACGCCACTGGTAGTAAATAGCTCTGTGTTTAAGGGACACTATATGATTGTCAAAGTGACTATCCTGTATTATCATCCAGCCTGTGTCTCTTACATGTGACAGGTCTATTGTGATCATGTAGTTTAACCAATTTAACAGATACCATATGTAAATTACAAGCTCCGTCATGAGGAGACACTGAATAATTGTCAAAGTGACTAATCCTTGTTCAAGAAAACATAAGTAGAACATAAGTGGTAGGAAACAAAAACCTTCACCTAACTTTGGATAAAAGGGAGTTTTTGCATGGTGGTAAACACTCCTTTACTAAGAGGCATAGGATCGAGGGAAAGAACCTGCCTCTTCCAATGACCTCAGAGCCCGGGGGGTGGAATTAATGAGCCCTAGATTCCACCCACCTCTGAGAACGGGGCCGGGAATGAGGCGTGGAACGCATGCTTGCGTTCCACGATGCGCCGAACCGGAAATGACATCGCGGGAAGATACGCGCGTCATTTCCGGGAGGCGGGGGACGCAAGGGGACCGGGAAACACGGCCATAAAAGCGGCGGGATGGCCACGGCGGCGTCCTCCATACTCAGACCACACCAGGCTATGCTGGGTAAGTACCCGGGGGGCAATAGGAGCCAGGTGGGACTGGAACTATATGTGTAGGTTGTGGTGCTTTGCACCAATTGGCATAACTAATGAGAAATAATACCCAATGTCTTGTTTCACAGAGGCATGTACCATCATAGGGGTACCTGTTGCTAGGACCCCCTTGAAATCCAAACCACATATCCCCTGATGAGGATTAAAATCTGAAACGCGTAGGGAGTGGAACATGGTGGTGATGTGTAGAAAACTGTGAGAGTTCTATACCAGGCTGTTATTAGCAGAAGGACATCCTGGAAAGAAGTAACTCTAAGTGTAAACCTGTCTTGATGAAAAGAAGCCGGTGAGATCTTTCCTTTATAAAGGGGAAGTGGGCTTTGTGTAATTTTCATATGCAGGAATTGTGCTAGTTATTGTGGGATGTAAGAGATAATAGTATCCTACATTTAACTAGCATTAAGGTCTGGAGGTGAACTGTGTTGAAGGGCAGATTGAGCTCTATCGATAACACCTTTGGGCAAGTGACAGCTCCTGAAAAAAGACGGAGCTTTTTAATAGTGTGACACTTGGGCACTGTTATAATTTATATGTATAGTTTGTGGGACAATCTTGTCTTTTAGAATAATCGATTAAATGTTAAGTTTTAACCTCTTAACTTCCCAATAATGCTTAAGTTTCTATTAAAATCCCAGACACAGCACCATAAGCATCCAGCACCCTCATAACTGCTCTCAAAGAGCTGCCCACATCTCCCAAAAACAGGAGTGTATCATCCATGTAAAGGGCCACCTTTTTCCTTACGCGTCCCATACTAGAATCCCACAATATTCTGATCCCGCCGTATCACTGCCGCTAGCGGCTTGATGGCAATGGCAAACAACAGAGGGGACAAAGGGCACCCCTGTCTCTTCCCCTGAAAAAGGGGGGAAATCCTCAGATAACTGTCCATTGACTCACAATCTAGCTCTAGGGGCATTGTACAGCAATTGAGACCATCCTATAATTTTCTCCCCAAAGCCCGCATGTCGCATGGTGGCCCACAGGTATCTCCACTCCACATTGTCAGAAGCTTTGGCACCGTCCAGTGAGAGAATGGCCCTTTGTCCAACACCGTCCACCCTGCCTGCATATTAAGGAACAATCTGCGGAGATTGATGGCCGTGGATTTGTTAGGCATGAAGCCTGCTTGGTCAGACTGTATGATAAAGGTAATAACCCTGCCAAGCCTGTTAGCCATCATTTTGGCCAGAAGCTTGATGTCTACTGTTAATAAGGAAATCGGGCGATATGAGGCTGGTGCAGTGGGATCCTTGCCCTTTTTAGGCAATACTACAATAATCACTTCCCGCATGGACCGTGGCAACTTCCTTTTCTCCAATCTTGCATTATACACCTCCAGCAAGTTTGATAACAGAGGGACTCTGAACTGCTTATACACTTCACCTGGTAATCCATCCACCCCCAGGGCTTTGTCATTAGCCATAGATGTTAAGGAGGCCTCCAGCTCCCCCATGTCAAACGGTTCATCCAGCAATTTGTGAGACTCAGCAGACAACTGTGGGAGCCCAGCTCTATTCAGAAAGTCCTCAATCTCCTCCCCCAAACTCACTTGTGATCCGTACAACTTTGCATAGAAGTGAGACAGCACCGTCATTATGTCCTTATTTGTGGTCACCTCCCTGCCATCCTCAGCTTTTAGCTGTAGTATGTAGGAAGCGTCCCTCTGCGCCGCAGCCACTAAAGCCAGGAGATGATCAGCTCGCTCCCCTTCCTCATAATATTTTAAAGTTTGGAACATCCTCATACGTTCCGCCGTCCTCAGGGACATTTTAGTAATGCTAGTCTGAGCTCGTTTAAGTCTCTCCTGAGCTTGTGTGGAAGGGCACAGAACCAGGGCCGTCTCTGCCTCCTCAAGTTCCCTAAAAAGCAGCTGATCCTTCTCCCTAGTTGCCACCTTGATGTGGCGTCCCTGCGTCCAGGAGGCCACAAAGGGAACTGCAGCCAGGCAGGTAGGACATGTTGCACACCAACACCCTCACAGCTCACATACCCACGTGTAAGAGGAGGTAACATCCAGCCCTGAGATATATCCCTGAGGAAGGCGCCGGGTGTGGCGCTGAAACGCGTAGGAGAAGGAGGAATAAAAAGGATGAAAAGTTGACTGGCTCGTTGGTGAGTTTTATTTAGCCCTGGAGCAGTGCGGACCATGATACACCAGCACTCCCATCATTTCTTTTAGCCCTGAGATTAGATACTCTATGAGATTGAGGGTGGTGGATTCAGAGGAGTGGGTTGGGCACACCAGAAGTCAGGTGACTTGACAGTATATAGGAAGGGGGAGGAGTGAAGGAGTTGAGTAGGCCGAGGTAGGCTGAGAAGCAAAGACTGAAGCTCACATGTCCTGCAAGAGTAAGGCCTAGGAGCGCAGAATCTGTACTGAGCCAGTGCGAGCCAGAGGAGAGAGAAAGCCCATCCGAAGCTGATAACACCAGGAGTGTGAGAGGACTGAGAAGGGACAGTGTAACCCGGGCCGTAGGAACGCAGCTGAAGCTACTGACTGCAGGCGGAGTAGCCCTCCTATGGTACCGAGAGGAACAGAGAGAAAGGAGCCTGGTAGAGCCTCAGACTTGAGGACTGCTGGAGGCTGGGCTGAAGTAGAGTGTCGGCTCTAGAGGGGACCGTAGTTTACCCGGCATCCCCAAACAACACAACGGGGGGTCTGAGTTTCAGATTGAGATCCCTACCCAAAGGACAGGCAGCTCAGTGACAAAATAGGACTCACAGAAGCCCGAGTCACCGCCATACTGTCCAGTGTCGCACAACACGAAGTAAGGAGAACGTAACAGCCCGAGAAGGACATTGCAGATTGTGTGAGGGGTCACAGAGAGAGAGGCCTGGCTGCAGGGAGCAAAGGGAACCCGGAGAGGGAGAATGTGCCCGTGAACTTGAACTGTGTAAGAACTGTGACTGTGCTGTAAAGTAACTTGAAGAGCTGAGAGTAAAGCTTTGGAAAACCCTGGAACAGCTTCCCTTGTGTCTCTGCATGAAAGTGATTCTCTCCTAACAGGATTGCATCAGAAAGACCTCCACCTGCAGAGCCACAGCTACAGCCTGTCAGCACCAACGCTGAGGAGAGATCCCTGTAGCGTCTGCAAGTAAGTGTGCTACAACTTCACCATAGACTTAACCCTTACTGCCCCGGGGAACACAGTTCTACCCACTGGAACTACACCATCTCCGCTGCCATTACATCGTTCCCGGAGGTTCTGCAGCAGCGGCGGCCCCCATCACTGGCCGCATCAAGTGGGTGGCGTCACGACTGACAATCCCCTGTAAATATCCCCCTTTATTTGCCAGGGCCCGGGACACGGCCCGGACCAGGACCACCCGTGACTTCCCCAGTAAAGACCCGGTCCGGTACCAAGTACCCTCGTCCCAATGGGCTCGACATTGACCCGAGAGATCTCTTGAATACACAGAACCCTAAGGGTACCATCACACGTGGCGATCTCCCGGGCGATGCCATAGGCGACGCACGTGCACGCAGTTGCGTGTCGCCTGAGGCCGCCGTCGCACATTTACATTAGGCGACACTCGGGCGACAACTTAGGCGACGCTCGGGTGACAACCCGAACGGAAATTGCCTGAGCGTCGCCCAAGGCCCAGGGCGATCAAGTTGCTGGTCGCCACTTCCACGTCACACTGAGCCACCATATTGGCGATGTGGGCGTAAATTTGAGCCGCATCTCGGAGATAGGTGTTGACATAATGTTGTGTGACGTCTTGAAGATGTGTGATTGGTCATTATTTTAATGTCCTTCCTTGTTCGCCGCACCACAATAGACAACTCTCGTGTGATGTGTCGCGGATTATTGCTATATGCATTGGCGTTGCCAAGAAGGCAAAGCACGCCGCTCGTGTGACGTTTTATTGTACAGTAAATATGTACAGCGCTTTTGTTAAGTGTGTTGTGCTATTGCGTTGTCTAATAAAATCACTCTTGCTTTCTTGGTCTGGATAATATTGCAGCCTTGAAAGTATGTGTGTGTTTGCAGTTATGGGATGTATAGATCACCTATCATTTCCTTCTCCATGCAGACTAAGGTTACGTTCACACACTGCGTATTTTTTACGCAGCTGCGCTTTTTTACGCGCGTATTTTGTGAAATACGCAGCTCCTTTCACACACTGCGTTTTTTTCTGCATTTTTCTCTGCGCTTTTTCAGAGCCCATTTATCATGGGAGCAATGGAAAAACGCAGAGAAAAACTGCAGAAAGAATTGACATGGTGATTCTTTTTACGCGCGCGCTTTTGCAGTGAAACCGCGCGCGTAAAAAAAAAAAGCACAAATACGCAGTGTGTGAATGGATTGTGTCAAAACCCATAGGTTTGGCTGGGCTGCTTATCCAGAATTGCGTTTTCACGGCAAAAAGCGCGCGTAAAAAACCGCAGCAAAAAACGCAGAGAAGCAGCAAAATACGCAATGTGTGATCGTAGCCTTAATTTGGGATGTAATGACATTTGTGTTTCTGTTAAAGCACACATTTGTGGCACATCTCTCTGCACTTTTGAACACAGCCGCAAACACAGAGGCCACATCAATGCACTACTGTACAGTATGTACGCTCCTGGGTAATACACCTTTGGACGCACACATCATCAAATATGGCACCCAGGAACAAGACAACCAATCGTAACTCTCGAGCTGCCACCAATCCACGCAGACCGCCAGAGGTAGTAAATACGCCCTGAAACGCCTACAGGAATGGTATAGGCGATGTGTGCTGTCGCCTTTGACATTGCTCATGAGATGTTACACAGGGCTATCAGCACACATCGCCCAGGAATGGTCGCCTGGTTTCACAGCTCTGATGTGAAACCAGGCGACCACTCAGACGTTTCGCCGTCGCCCATTTACATTAGGCGACGCCGCCGGCGACAGGCCACGCCCGAGCGTCGCCTATGGCATCACCCTGGAGATCGCCACGTGTGACGGTACCTTAAGGAATGCCTTCATGGCTTCCCAAACAGTGCCAATGGCAGCCATCCTCTTATTGATCCCAAAATATTCCTCCAGCTTCCGCTCCATATCTTTCCCCACATCTATAGATGCATGTATTTCTATTCTATGCAGCTCCTTTCCGGAGAGCGGTCAATTATTTTGGTGATGCGATGCAAAACACATACGAGTCCCTTGCGCAGCTCTTGCAAGTGGAATCCCAACCTAAACTTCACCACCTTATTTGCCTTGGCAGCCGCTGACTGATACTAGTTTCTACCTTTTAATGCCACTTTCACACATCCGTGTCTCACAGTCCAAGCACGGACCTGGACGCATGCATGATCCATGTGTCACCAAAACTTGACAGCTTCATTTATAACTTTGGGAATGTCTGTAGGTTGTGGTCCGTGCTTGGAATGTGATATGCTAGTGTATCAATATTACATAAAGGGGTCATCTGGCGCCTTTCACTGCTGCATTAGGAGGTGAGCGGTGCGTGAAATGGCAGGACTGTGGCGTTAGTTAAGGTACCGTTACATGCTTCAATGTTGAAACGATATCACTAACGATCTCAGGGCGCGCGCACCAACGATGTAGTGAGCAGGTATTGTTCGCACAACCCAGTGATCGATACTTGTTCACTGCTGTGAATGGGTGAAGTCGTGAACGACATCGTTATCGCGGTGTCACACAGAACGATGCAGCAGGTTGACTGATCGTTGATCGTCTGATTTAAGAACATGTTCTCAAATCTGCGATCAACGATCCAACGATTTATCGTCATCGTATCGCGGTGTTACACGCAGCGACGTCTTAACGATGTTGTTTCAGCGACTCCAAACCCGTGACGTTTCAGCGATATCGTTCACAATATCTTACCGTGTAACTGGGCCTTAAGCCAAACATCCGACTCCAACTGACTCCTCGATTTTCCTGAATCTGACTCCACCAAAATGGACACCTTCTCCATGACTCTGACTTCACAGCCCTGGTAAATGGACGGCCACCTTTCTCAGGCAATCTAGTGGATTACTGTAAGATAATTAGGACGTCCGCACCATACTTGCTGGTTGTGCACCCGACTTGCCATGTGGCCATTGACACAGCATGAGCAGCATCTCTCACCTCCATATTAGAAGTGAGTGGTCTCAGGTGACCCCTAAATTAAAGGATACCTGTCACCAGGTTTCTGCAACCTAATCTGAGAATAGCATAATGCAGGAACCGAGACCATGATTCCAGCAATGTGTCACTTACTGGGCTGCTCAGTGTAGTTTTGATAAAATCACTGTTTAATCAGCTGGAGATTATCATTAGCAGTCTACTTGGTCTGCTGCCAAGCAGAAATCTGCAAGAGAAAACACAAATTTTATCAAAATGACAGCAAGCAGCTCAGTAAGTGACACATTGCTGGAATCAGGGTCTCTATTTCTACATTATACTGCTCTCAGATGGAATGGCAAAAACCTGGTGACAGGTTCCCTTTAAACCTTTTTTTCATCATATTTGCGGATGAAATTTTTATGTATTTATGAATAAAAGTTTACGTTTTAGGAGATTTTCTTTTTTCTGTGAACACTCTAGTACAGACTAATTCCTTTCTTTTGGTGACATGTACATCTAAATGGGGCTAAGCGAACATTCCTGAACATGATCACCAATTTCAAATTCAGAAAGAACATTGCAGATTTGGTCTGTCGTCCTGAAGAGAATGACTCTGATCAGTGACAACGTCATTTATAAGGTAAGTGAATGTAATGATTATTTGTGTTACTTACTACTTCACATAAGAACTGTGGTTTCTATATGATCTGCAGTTTGATAACTCCCAGTTTGGCGCCCTCTGGCTAGGTGCCACAGGGAGGTATTGCACTCTGACAACAAATGTGGTATCAATGTAAGTTTCAGTTCAGGATTTAACCTATGGAGTCTGTTTTAACACACACACACCTAAGACCAGGCCACCTAGAATAGGGGGGAGGGGGCTGGTTATTTAGTAGGTCCCAAAAGGGGGTGGAGCTTAGGTTAGAGTAGTGAGAGAGTGGCCGTTTACCTCAGACAGCGCTGGGAAGGCAGTCAGGGAGGACGAGTGTGGCACCCTGGTTGGGGCACCACAGGAACTCTTGGGACATGGATTGAAAGTACACAGCAAGCAGACCCCACTAACAAGCAACACCTTTCACCCCAGACCTGTAGGGGGAGCTCCACTGGTTGCCTTAAGCCAGTTCCCCCTATAAATACGGGTCCTGAGGGAGAAACACCAGAGTGTGCAGTCGCTAGAGAACTGTAAACAGCTAGGAGAGCTGACCTGGTACTGGAGCCACACTAGGCCCATGCCAGATTCACATGGAAAGTGGTAGACCCTTGGTACAGGGGTCATAGGAACAGGAGACAAGTACTAAATAGGGGCAGAGGAGTCATCCAGACTCACCCTAACAGAACTCCGGTCACTGGGTCCGAGCTACAAGGACACAGTACAGACTTGTAGAGAAACCAGCACCACAACAAGGGGGTTTAGCTCCCCGGACATCCGAAGTACCACCAAATGAGAGCCCGGAGTTGAGAATTCGGCAGTATTCCCTTAGAAGTGCCCTCAGTGCAGCAAACCATGGTGTAAAGACTCATCAAAGAAAGTGCAGTAATGGTTTGGTCGGGTTTCATGCCTGCCAGACTCCAATAAGACAATGTATACTAGGAAGCTTATACTCCTGGCTTGCTGTGGAACTCCTGAAGTGTCTACCTCATTCCCGGTCGAGTGTACCCATCAACACCAGTAAAAGGTACCGAAAGACTGCATGTGTGCGTGTTCCTCTTTCCTGTTGCACCACACCGACCTTGTTACCCTATCCCCTCCAACACTACTAACTGCCCCGGGGACCCCTGCTCGTCCTGTAGGGAGCGGCTCCATCTAGCTGCAGCCCATCACCCCGGAGGTCTGAGCAGCGCCGGTGCCTTCACCGGACACCTACAGGTGGCGTCACGAAACAAACTTTATTTACTACCTAACCGTGCATTTGACCCACCGGGCCCCTACAGCATCAGGCACCGAACCGTGACAGTAGCCCAGTGTCTGAGTCCTGAGAACCCGGCAACGGTGAGTCACGAGCCTGACAGTACTGCTGACAGGAGGGATCCCCATCTTTACGTGGGGCCCAGGACAGAAGGCAACGGACCAGGACTGGTTGGAGCCGGCTGCTCACGTTGGGGGAACACTGGCAGCACGGGAAGCTAAGGCGGTCAGCATTTCATCTCTGACCGCAGACCGACGAGCTGCGGGCCCATAGTAATCGGGTTGCCGTTAGCGCCACAAGGGTATCTCACCCCTCAGGACTGAAACCGGTTCAGGACACTAGAGGTAACCTTACCTACTAGATACAGACTGTAGGACTGGCGGAGAGAGCGCTGTGAAGGTGGTAAAGACAAAGAAGAGTTAATTAAACCCCGAAAGACTAAGAAGGTACATCTAGAGACTCCATAAGGGGGACCGTAAACTGGCAAAAGACACCCGGTAAATTGGACTGTACCGTGTAAAGTTTAACATCTGCCGGTACCCAGTAAACAGGAGTTAGAGTTGAAACTAGTCTCTGTGATTCTTCTCGCCGGTGCCCGGAGGGCTCAGCACCATCAGCAGCACCCAGGGCCGGCTCCAGGTTTCTGTGGGCCCCCTTTAGTACATATCATGGACTATAATATATATATTGCCGCACACTTACCGCAAGCCCCATAGACAATGCATGGGGCTTGCCGCAAATGCGCAGCAAGTGCAGCCGCTAGGCGGAAAATGCGGCAGATGCGGATTTTTTTTACCGCAACTGCCACATTTAAAAAAAACCGCCTATGTGAAGGCAGCCTTACAGGAACAGTGACTGCCGAAACCAGCAAGAGCTGTTTCTGACAGTGAGTATATTACACGTTGTTAGGAGCGGCTAAAATGCGTTTGCATTCTCTTGCGCTTTTTAAAAATACCCTTCAAATGCAAAATGTTGCATTTTTGTGCGTCTGAGGATGCTTGGTATATACACAAGCATCCTCACGCACACAAATAATGCAAGCAGCTCAATGAAGCCACACTGCATTATGGGTGGCACCGCAGCCAAGCGGAGTGTCTGGCCATCCGGATCTCTCTTTCTCCTCACCTTTCTTCTCGCTGCTCCGGTCTCCTCCGGTCGCTCTGCACATATCAGCACAGTGATGACAACATCGTGCCCCTCCATGCTGAGCTGCAGAATGCAGACAGCGGCAGAAGAGACTATGGAGAAGAATGCTGCTGGCAAAGGTGGCTGAGACTATAGGAGCGGAATCCGCAGGGGGCTACCACTGGTACACATACCTCGTACCTACGCACGCGGCTCTGCTCCGTACACCTCGTACCTACGCACGCCGCTCTGCTCCGTACACCTCGTACCTACGCACGCCGCTCTGCTCCGTACACCTCCTACCCACGCCACTTGGCTCCGCTCCGTACACCTCCTACCCACGCCACTCGGCTCCGCTCCGTACACCTCCTACCCACACTCGGCTCCGCTCCGTACACCTCCTACCCACACTCGGCTCCGCTCCGTACACCTCCTACCCACACTCGGCTCCGCTCCGTACACCTCCTACCCACACTCGGCTCCGCTCCGCACAGCTCGTACACACTTGACTCGGCTCCGCTCCGTACAGCTCGTACACACTTGACTCGGCTCCGCTCCGTACACCTCGTACACACTTGACTCGGCTCCGCTCCGTACACCTCGTACACACTCGGCTCCGCTCCGTACACCTCGTACACACTCGGCTCCGCTCCGTACACCTAGTACACACTCGCCTCTGCTACATTCACACTGTAAATCCCTCCTGACCCCACACAAACTTCACCTAATTGCTATGCTGGCCATCATGATGCTCAGAGTCCTGCTTACACTCAGGAGCTGGTCATGTGACCCCTGACTCCACCCTCCATTGACATCATCACAGGTCCTGTCAGCCCAGAGTGTGCAACTCTGTCGGCTCCCACGGAGGGAGATCTCCGGAGCTGAGTGCACCCTCCCTGCAAATGACCCCCAGCTGCCCCCTGGATATGGCCCTGGCTGTGGGGCAGTGTGCTCAGGGGCCCCTGAGGCTAGGGTCACACTTGCATTGTGACCCTAGCCTGATGCAAGTATTTTCGGCTGCAGCACATAGCTTTTAATGCTATGCGCTGGAGCCCGTAGAAACCCTATGTTTACCTTGACAACCATTGGTTGTCAAGGTAAACATCGGGTTTCTATGGGCTCCGTTGCTGGCAGCGCATAGCATTAAACGCTCTGCGCTGCAGCAGACAATACTTGCGTCAGCCTAGGGTCACAATGCAAGTGTGACCCTAGCCCTCAGGGGCCCGGTGGGCCCCCTCCAAGCAGTCGGGCCCCGGCACTTGCCCGAGTGCGCCGGGTGCTGACGCCGGGCCTGATAGCACCTCACCGGAGGGGTAAGAACAGCAACAACTACTCCCCTCATCTTCCTCCCCCTCACCATCCTTCATGACTGCTGCCCTGAGGTAAAAGCTCCTCCTGTGGGGAGCTGGACCACTCTCTGCTGCACCCACCATCACCTCAGTGGCCGGCTTGCAGGGCCAGTACCCATATTACTGGGATCCACAGGTGGCTTCATGTACCCTTGTAAATATTCCCTCCTCCCCTCCATCTAACAAATGATAACCAGGGCACAGAACCGGGAACCCGACCACACGTCACATCCCCCAGTCAAAACCATTAAACCCATGCCCGGTATCCGAGTACCCCTTGCCCTGGGCTTATCACCAGCATCTCCTTATCATTGTTAAGGCCATACAGGAAGTTGTAGGTTCATGCAATGCAAATGCATATGGGCCTGATGTGACATTACAATTGATGTACCATGTACTGATGTTCATTTCTGTGATGCATATTTGTGCTGCTGTTGGTTCTGGTGATGTGTTTCTGTACTTTTGGTCATGTATTTCTGTACTGATGGGGGTTCTAGTGACATATTTTTGTACTCATAGTGGTTCTGAGGATGTAATTCTGTACTTCTCGTCATGTGTTTCTGTGCTGATGGGGGTTCTAGTGAAGTATTTCTGTACTGCTGGTAGTTCTGATGTATTCTTGTGTTATTAGTTCTGATCCTGCACGTACGTAACAATCCGTAACATGAAAGATTATGTTATAAATTGCTATGTTAAATAGGCATTGAGCTGTATGACAAAATGTTTCCTATGTTGTTATTTATGTTCGGAGCATTAAAGGGGTTGTCTAGGTTTGAGATGAAAGTCACTCTGTGACTGCAGACTTCTGAATTCTCACATACTGCATGCTGCCAGGATTCTCTGGTGCTGTCAGTAAGAGTGAGAGGGCACAAAATCACACTTATGCGATTTACATACAAGCAGTTACATGCCAACTAGACATGTACAGACTCGCTCAATACAAGTGAATTGAGTGAGGCCAAACACGTGTCATCTGAATGTGGCTGTACATATGCAATTCGCATACTTGCACTCACATGACCATCCGCTTTTACTGCCTGTATGGGAAAATCCAAAAAGTGTGCAGTGCACTTGCTGTGAGAATTCAGAAGACCCACCTCTTCCGCCAAGCCTACCACCTGCAATAAGACCCGGTCCACCACACTGCCTCACGACTGGAATTTCCCCCTCCCACTGTATCCCCACCCGCCCCTCGTAGACTGTGAGCCTTCGCGGACAGGATTTCTCCCCTGTTGTATCTGTACAACCGAATTGTCAACATTTATTGTTACTTGTATTGTTACTATGTTACTTGTATTGTTACTATGTTACTTGTCCTAGTCTCTCCTTTTAGCATGTAAAGTGCCATGTAATATAATGGCGCTATATAAATAAATAAATAATAATAATAATTATTAGGGGAACAGATAGGGCAATATGTCACAAGGACAGGGATCATCGAACAGTGTGCTGCCTACTTGGCGCTAGAGTCCGGCTCATCGCTGAAGGGGTTGACAGATTACTGGGAG
>JARQOC010001048.1:0-51631 GCA_033576535.1 Allobates femoralis | reverse complement strand
GTGACTCCAGAGCTTATACATGTAGATGTAAAATATATCAGATTACCTATAGAATCCACAATGATTAGGGGTGAGCGAGTATGCTTGTCACTACTCGGTGCTCGTACTCAGGGTGCTCGGAGATACTCGGCGTCCACCTCCCTGCATGTTGGCGCTCTTTACAGAGCCAGCCCACATGCAGGGGTTGACTGACAGACACAGAAAGGCCACAGCCATGTTGGTTGTGGCATTACAGTGATTGGCTGGCCGCACAGAGTCATCAAGTCTTTATAAGACCTAACCGCGCTGTGCTCGTCACTCTGCTCCACAGACAGTCAGTGTAGGGAGAGGTGCTGCTAATTGAGGGACAGATTTGTGGCCTTTCTGCTAGTGTAGGCACAGGGCTGACAATCTAATTACCATAACAGTCCTTCTGAGGGCTAATAGAGCTGTATACAGGGAGGCAGGGAGGCAGGGTATATAGCAAACTTCGTTGTGCCAGTATACCAGCCTGCATCACATCTGGGCTGGTGGACAGGCTGGAAATCTCATTCATCCTAAAACCGTGCTTTTAGGGATTAATTTAGCTCTCTATAGGCATGAGTAGGTTTTAGCGTAAATTAGGATACGCCAAAAGACTCGGTATTCTCGTCAGCGTTTGTGTTTGAATAGTCCAACTGCAGGCCTTTAATCTCTAATCTCAGTGTCCAGCTAAAATCCAAATCTTGTCTGCATTCATTTACCATTTGTGTGCACGAGGAGTGGGTTTTAGCTTAAATTAGGATATGCCAAAACACTCGGTATTCTCGTCAGCGTTTGTGTCTGACCAGTCCACCTGCAGGCCTTTAATCTCTAATCACAGTGTCCAGCTAAAACCCAAATCTTGTCTGCATTCATTTAGCATCTTAGTGCAGCAGGTGTAGGTTGTAGCGTAAATTAGGATATGCCAAAAGACATGGTATTCTTGTCAGCATTTTTGTCTGACCAGTCCACCTGCAGGGCCTTAATCTCTAATCTCAGTGTCCAGCTAAAAAACAAAATCTTGTCTGCATTCATTTACCATTGCGTGTGCCAGGAGTGGGTTTTAGCGTAAATTAGGATATGCCAAAACAATCGGTATTTTCATCAGCGTTTGTGTCTGACCGTTCCAGCTGCCGGGATTAAACCGCTATAATCTGTAATCTCAGTGTGCAGCTAAAAACCGTCTTTTGGACGTCTTCATTCAGCTGTATACAGGCAGCACAACATTGAAAATGTGCAAGGCCGGTGGCAAGGGACAAGGAACTGGACGTGATGGTGGTGCAACTAGAGGCCGAGGGCATGTGCAAGCTCGAATTGCGCCACGACAAACGCCCACATCATCTCGCTCGACCTTCCTGTCCCAATTTCTATGGGACCGCAGCAGTACACCACTATTAAACCAAGAGACCAGTGTCAACAGATTGTTAGTTGAATAGCGGATAATGCTTCCAGTCAGTTTGGCACCACCACAAATACCCTGTCTTCCACACGGTCAAGTGTCAGTAGCCGTGAGATTGGACCGCACATTCCACACCCTGATCCTCCTTCCTCCCACTATGCCGAGTGCCCGGACCCAGACATACTTGATCCCACACTTGGACACTCTGAAGAGCTGTTCACTTATCCATTCGTAGATTCTGGCCTCTCGCCAGCTCCCCTTGAAGTGGGTCATGAGAAGATTGTATGTACCGATGCACAAATATTTGAGCAGCCATGGTCTCATGAAGGCAACGGTGGGAACGTGCCTCAACAAGAGGTGGACGATAAAGAGACACAATTGCTACAAAGTCAGGAGGAGGACTGGGTAAGAAAGTGGAAGACGATGTGGTGGATGATCCAATAACTGACCCAACCTGGCAGGAGGACATGCAGAGCGAGGACAGCAGTGCACAGGGGGAGTTAGGCGTAGCATTACAACAGGCCGGAAGAAGCAGGGTGGTGGCCGCAGGCAGAAGACAAGCAACCGTTCCCCAGAACAACAACACGACAGAAGTTGCCAGTACAAGTGTTAGGTGTTCCCGAGTCTAGCTGTTTCTTAAGGTGTATGCAGATAATTCAAAAAAGGCCATTTGCAACACCTGCCATGCCAGCATCAGCAGAAGTAGCAAAAGTAGCAGCCTGATCACCACCAGCATGATTATTCACATGTCAGCAAAGCACCCGACTTTGTGGGATGTACACCAGAGTCCAGGAGCAGTGTCTGCAGGTGACACCGCTGCGTCTTCCAATGTTGTGCGTGCAAGACAATCCCCTGTCCATATTGCATGCGAAGATGCCTCCTGTCCTTCACCTGTAGTTGCACAAGCTTCCGGCTCACAGATTGGTGTGTGATGTCCCCACGCAGAAGAGGGCAGTTGTTGAGTACCATCATCAACTAGGCTGTTGTTATACGCTTCAAACTCCACACATAAGACCTCAGGAGTGGACATGGATGTCCGACATTTGTACCATCCTCCAAAACTTTGAGGACTCCACCAAGATGGTGAGCGGCGATGACGCCATCATTAGCGTCACCATCCCATTTCTCTGCCTTCTAAAACGCTCTCTGCTCAAAATCAAAGACGATGCATTGCAGGCGAAGCAGGATGAGTTGCAGCAAGAAACCGTACTGGGTGATTACACACAGCTCAGCCTCATCTCATCCCAACATGCATTGGATGATCATGACGAGGAGGAGGAGGATGAAGAAATGGAGCTACTATCATTCGGAATTGACGGTAATACATGCACAACCGTCAGACCGTCGGTTGAGTGGGGATGGCCAGAGGACAGGGGAGAGGAGGAGGAGGAGGAGGTCAGCATGGCCAGTCATGCTGTTGGTGAGGACCCAGAAGTCTTCACTGTTAACAGTCTACCGCACATGGCTGACTTTATATTATGCTGCCTGTGTCGTGACCCTCGTGTTATGAAGATCTTGACGGACACTCATTACTGGTTGGTGACACTTTTAGACCCACTGCAAAGAGAACTTTATTTCTCTTATTCCCGAAGCTGAGAGGTCTACAAAAATGCTGCAGTACCAGAAGGCCCTAGTTGCGGAATTATTAAAAAAATTCCCTTCTGAAAACGCTAGCGGCAGAGGTCACGATTCAGTGGACAACCAAGGTGTCCGGCAGAGAGAGGCACAAGTCCAATCCAGCAGAGGTAGGGGAACACTGTCAAAGATCTGGGACCCTTTTTTCAGCTTCCCCCGTACCACAGGCCCTGAGGTGCCGGGTAGTGTCACAAGGAATGCAAAGGTTACAAAGATGCTGAGGGAGTACCTTGCTGATCGTACTAAAGTGCTCCTAGACTCCTCTGTGCCTTATAATTATTGGGTATCCAAGCTGGACACATGGCAAGAATTGGCTCTCTATGCCTTGGAAGTCCTGGCGTGCCCTGCCGCTAGCGTTTTGTCAGAGCGTGTTTTTAGTGCCGCAGGTGGAATCATTACAGATAAACGCACCCGCCTGTCAACTGAAAATGCTGACAGGCTGACTTTAATCAAGATGAACAAGGGTTGGATTAGGCCTGACTTCACCACACCGCCACCAAATGATAGCGGAATTTACATTTTGTGCCGGTAGATTCCCATGCACCAACTCACACCCACACATCGGTACAGACTTCATGTGTTTGACTACTTGCTGTACTGCTCCTCCTTCTCCTCATCCACCACCATCATATAATCAGTGTGACTGTGGTTCATGATGCCACAAAAGCATAATTTTTTTACATCATATTTATGATGATGATGCACCTAACCGTTCTAAAGTTAGGCATTAGTTTCATGTATACCCCCCAGGGGTAAATGTTTTAGTCCATGCTTCCAGAATGGGCATTACAAGTACAGGAGACCCGCTCCTTTGTAATGGAACAATTTTTAGACGCTCTCCTCCATGTTTCATCCCAGGGGCATTGAAGTGCTACCCAATTTTTGGCTTCCCTGACTAGGGAAATAGTACAGCAGACTCACTTGCTTCAAATGGGTACGTTATTTTATAAGGCTCTCATGTACGTCTCTATCCAGGGGCATTGAAGTGCTACCCAATTTCTGGCTTCCCTGCCTAGGAAAATACTAAAAAAGGCACACTTGCTTACAATGGGCACATTTTTTAAAAGGGCCCTCATGCACGCCTCTATGCAGTGGCATCTTGGTGCCTCCAAACCTTTGGCTTCCCTGCCTAGGGCAATACTACAGCAGATATACTGGCTTACAATGGCAACATTTTTTAAAAAGGCCCTCATGCACGCCTCTATGCAGTGGCATCTTGGTGCCTCCAAACCTTTGGCTTCCCTGCCTAGGGCAATACTACAGCAGATATACTGGCTTACAATGGCAACATTTTTTAAAAAGGCCCTCATGCACGCCTCTATGCAGTGGCATCTTGGTGCCTCCAAACCTTTGGCTTCCCTGCCTAGGGCAATATTACAGCAAATAAAAAGGCCCTCATGCACGCCTCTATCCAGGGGCATTGAAGTGCCTCCAAATTTTTGGCTTCCTTGCCCTAGGGCAATGCTACAAATCACACACTTCCTTATAATGGGCACATTATTTAAAAAGGCCTTCATTTACGTCTCTTCCCAGGGGCATGGGAGTGCCACACAATTTAAAAAAGAAATCTTTCATAAAATCCAAAAAACTAACTTACACCAACTCTGTCTCACAAGTGGGTATAAGCCCTTAATATTTTTTCCATGAAAATCCCCTTTGGTTTCATTTTGTAATGTTTTCTTGACAGTCCGTAAAAGTGGCGTAATGGTCTGACAACTTTGTTGACATCAGTGACCTTGGGGTCTGAAATGCTTCCAGGGGTCTTCCCCATGGTGTTCCCATGTGATTTCAGCACTGTTCCGATACTTTTGTGACATTTTTAGGGTTTTTCCATGCTGTCGGGGGTCATGTCAGAAAAATACTCAGATCTCCCATAGGATAACATTGGGTTCGGTGCTCGGGCCGAGTACACGAGTATCTCGGGATGCTCAGCCCGAGCTTTGAGCACCAGAGCATTTTTGTACTCGCTCATCACTAACGCCAAAGGATTATTGTGCTCAACGTCTACCTTCATCCCAGGTGATCCAGTAAATGGAAATCTTGGTGGCGTTACCTCATCCATACCGCAATCAATAGGGCACCAAGTGCGCACATCACTGAGATCGGGTGCAGAATCTTCGCTGTCACCACTTCTCTGATCAGTGTCAGAGTCGGATGACGAATCTTGCCACGAATCGCTATCGCTGTCGCTCAATTCTGCGAGGGGCTCTGTGTCGTTGCCGCTGTCACTCATCTGATCCAAACCCGCATTGGAGATGCTAAAGTGACGCTTTGATGCCATGGTAAAAAATTTCTTTTATGGGCAGAAATTACAGCAAAAAGGGCAGGCAGGGCAGTGTAGGATGATCAAATGTCAAATCTGAGGTGATACAGTGTAATCTGACAGGATTTCACTTTATCACCTGACTTTATGTGTGTGTCACTTTTAGACTTTTATATACATTTGTATTTGCCGCCCAGTTCCGCCTCCCATGAGCCACTGCGGCTCACAGAGATGGAACCAGGAAGTCAGATAGAGGCATCCGAAGGGGCTCTCACCGGTGATCTCAGCGGGGACATCGCTGGATCACCAGGAGAAGGTAAGGAGACTCCGCTGCAAGCTCCATAATTTCCCCGAGCGTGACTTGGGGTTACCGCTTCTGGCAGCGAAAATTAACCCCGAGTTACTGACTCACTGTTGCCAGGTTCTCTGGACTCAGGCGCTTGGCTACTGTCACGGTTCAGTGCCTGAGACTGAAGGGGCCCGGTGGGTCAAATGCACGGTTGGGTAGTAAATAAAGTTTGTTTCGTGACGCCACCTGTAGGTGTCCGGTGAAGGCACCGGCGCTACTCAGACCTCTGGGGTGATGGGCTGCAGCTAGATAGAACAGCTCCATACAGGATGAGCGGGGATCCCCGGGGCAGTTAGTAGTGTTGGAGGTAATAGGCTAGCGCGGTCAGTGTAGTGCAGAAAGAAGGAGGGACACGCACACATGCAGTCTTTTAGTACCTTTTACTGGTGTTGATGGGTACACTCGACCGGGGATGAGGTAGACACTTCAGGAGTTCCACAGCAAGCAGAAGTGTAGGCTTCCTAGTACACGTCGTCTTATTGGAGTCTGGCAGGCATGAAACCCAACCAAACCGTTACTGCACTCTCTTTGGTGAGTCTTTACACCCGGGTTTGCTGCACTGAGGGCACTTCTAAGGAAATACTGCTGAATTCTCGACTCCGGGCTCTCATTTGGTGGTACTTCGGGCATCCGGGGAGCTAAACCCCCTGTTGGTGGTGCTGGTTTCTCTACAAGTCTGTACTGTTGCTTTGTAGCTCGGACCCAGTGACCGGAGTTCTGTTAGGGTGAGTCTGGATGACTCATCTGCCCCTATTCAGTACTTTAGAAAATATAAAAGGGGTGGGGAACAAGAGGCGCAATAGTGCCCTATCACTAGTGACACTGTGAATCAGGGTGGTGTTATGAAGCCACTCACCTGGTGCAGTTGTGATCCCCACAACTGGTTTGAAAGCGTGAAGCAATCAAGAGCTGCTGCAAGACCTCCACCGACCACTAACCAGTGGTCGGTGTCCGGAAAGAAGATGGGAATGCAGGTGTGTCATGGTCCGCGCTGCTCCAGGCTCAAAAAACTCACCAAAGAGTCAAACTTTCCTTAAGCAGATTTCCAAGCTTTATTCTCCTTCCTCCAAAGCGTTTTGGTGCCTGTCCTGGCACCTTCATCAGGGATATTCAGTACTTGTCTCCTGTTCCTATGACCCCTGTTCCAAGGGTCTACCACTTTCCAGGTGTATCTGGTATGGGCCTAGTGTGGCTCCAGTACAAGGTCAGCTCTCCTAGCGGTTTACAGTTCTCTAGTGACTGCAAACTCTGGTGTTTCTCCCTCCAGGACACGTATTTATAGGGGGAACTGGCTTAAGGCAACCAGTGGAGCTCCCCCTACAGGTCTGGGGTGAAAGGTGTTGTTAGTTAGTGGGGTCTGCTTGCTGTGTACTTTCCATCCATGTCCTAAGAGTTTCTGTGGTGTCCCAACCAGGGTGCCACATTCCCCCTTAGTTAACTTCAGTTCTCCCGGACTGAGCAAAAGTTTTTTCTTACAACTCAAACATTTTATATACATTTAATAACCGGCATTTACAGAGTCTTAAAGTCAAAATTCACAAAAATCACTGAAAAAGAAAGAGAAAAATATGAAAAAGCAGTCGTTACGGCACTAGTCTATCTGCCGCAGGCTAGGAAAAAGGGAAGGGAAGCAGTTTTTGTCACACTAGTCCTGTGACCATAGTCCGGGTTTAAGAAAACGGGAAAAAGGGTAAAGTCCAGCAGTAAGGTCTCTGATGGCTTAAATACATTTCGGGTACACACTTTAAACTTTACACAATTCCCTATGGGCGTCTCTGCTTAGGAGGCCGTGTCTATCCTTCTTTCTCTACCTCAGGTACTTTCTGTCCCCAACTTAATATACTTGGGACAGTGCCCAGTTCCTCCACCCTTCTGTACACTACTTTTTACACTTGCGGACTAAGGTCACTTATTTAGATTACTTTCATTATGATACTGTATGATTTATTCTCTGAATCTTAGCCGCTTCCGTCCAAAGGTACTACGTGTGGATCTGCGCAGTATTGGAGTGTCTGATTCTGCTACTGATGTAGTGCGTGCACAATCTCTTTCTCTATTCGACCTACGTGATTCAGGAATACCGTAGTATGCATGTAATCTTTCTAATGGACTACCTTCTGTTAAAGGTGGTAATGCAGGTAGCTGTCTGTGAGTTCTTTGTCTTACTGTGAGACTAGCAGGTTCACCGATTATAGATATCTCAAGTTCTGGTATAACAGGCTGCATTTCTTGCATTTGTTCCGGTTCTTCTTGAACGGGTTGAATTGGTACTTGATTTTCTACAGGTTGATAAAAGGAAATTACTGGAATGAGGAATGCTCCGTTGCATTGAGGCCTGTCAGCTGGTAAGTCTCCAATTTCAGTATGGACTAAGTTTTCCTTTGGTTCTTCTACTGCTACTGAGGAATAACTTGTTGACTGAGGTTTTAGCTGGTCAGGACATCTCTTTAGATGGTCTCTGGATATAGTTGCAGTTGTTCTTCCTTTATCTTTGCTAATTACACATGTTTTGGAGTTGTCATAGCTTGACGGCATTATTGTGTAAGGTTCTGATTCCCAATTGTCATCTAGTTTATTGGTTTTTCTTTTTCTCTTGAGTACTAGTTCACCTGATGTTAAGGGTTCTGCTGAAGCTTGTTTATTGAAATCATGTTCTTGTTTGCTTCTGCTCTGATTTAGATTTCTTTCAACACTCTCTTGTACTTTTCTGTATTGTATTCTGAGTGCGTAAGTGTAACCTGTTCTGCTTGGGGTTAACTTCACATGGTCTAGAGTGACTATTTCAAAAGGTCTTTTGGTAATTATTGGCTGCAATGGTGCTTTTTGACTTAGGTGATCTCTTCTTCTAAGGTGACACGGTCCACAGTTCTTGCACCATCTCTCGATTGAACCTCTCATGCCGACCCAGTAGAAGCGGTCTTTTAACAGCATTTCTAGTTTCTTCCAGCCAAAGTGTCTGGCATCATCGTGATAGGCTTCTAGGACCATTTTGGCATCTGCTTTTGGAACTACTATCTGCCAGATAAGCTCATGTGTTCTGGGGTTCAGGTAACGTCTGCATAGCTTCCCTTGGTAGACGAATAATCTTCCTCTTTCTTTCCACAGGCGCTTGGCATCTAGTGAGGCATCTGGATCCAGGCTGGAATGCTCTTGAGTTATCAACTCTTTGACCAAGCTAACATCTGGATCATTGGCTTGAGTCTCTTTCCAGTCATGGTGAGGTAAAGGGTTCATGGTCCTTTCCTTACGCCTTTGACTCGCCTGATGACATGAGGCAGTACCTGTGCAGTGGAAAGCTGGCAATTCTATCTCTTCCAGGTCATCTATGTCTTCTCCTTCATCTGGGAGGTTAGGCATTCTGGACAGGGCATCAACGTTACCATTCTTGTGACCTGCCCGGTACTTGACGGTAAAGTCGTAGTTCGACAATCATGCCTCCAATGCTGCTCTAGGCCTCCCAGCTTTGCAGTCTCCAAATAGGTCAGAGGGTTGTTGTCAGTGAAGGCTGTGAACAGGGAGGATGCCAGGTAGTGCTTGAAACATTCTGTGATTGCCCAGACCAGGGCTAGGAACTCCAACTTGAAGGAGCTGTAATTCTCGCGGTTCCTCTCAGTTGGACGGAGTTTTCTGCTGGCATAGGCTATCACTTTCTCTTTACCTTGCTGTCTCTGAGCTAGTACTGCTCCTAAGCCTTCGTTGCTCGCATCCGTGTATAACAGGAACGGTAGGTTGTAATCCGGGTAGGTCAGGATCTCTTCCCCTGTCAAGACATCTTTCAATTTCTGGAAAGATTGTTCTTGTTCTGACCCCCAATGGAACGGAGGTCCTCTGATTTTGCCTTTCTTGGATTGACCTACCAGGAGATCTTGCACGGGTGCTGCTATCTTTGTGTAGCTCTTGATGAACCTTCTGTAGTATCCGACCAGTCCCAAGAATTGACATACCTCTTTAAAGGTGGTTGGCGCTGGCCAGTCCTTGATGACTGTAACTTTGTCCGGGTCAGGGGCTACGCCTTCTGCACTGACCAATGTCCCAGGTACTGGACCTTGGGTTTCAGCAAGTGACACTTGGACAGCTTCAGTTTCATACCATACTTGGACAATGACTCAAACACTTCACTCAGGTGTTGTAGGTGATCTTCGTAGGTCTGTGAGTATACTATGGCATCGTCCAGGTATAGCAGCACAGTCTCGAAGTTTCTGTGACCTAGGCAACACTCCATCAGCCTCTGGAATGTTCCTGGGGCGTTGCACAACCCGAATGACATACTGTTGAACTCGCATAACCCCACCGGCATCGTGAAGGCTGTCTTCTCACGATCCCCCTCTGCAACGGAGACCTGCCAGTACCCACTAGTAAGATCTAATGTGGAAAAGTAATTGGCAGACTTAAGTACAGCTAGTGACTCTTCTATTTGGGGCAACGGGTATGCATCCTTGTGTGTGACTTTGTTGATCTGCCTATTGTCTACGCACATTCTCATACTACCGTATTTCTTTTAAACCAGGACCAGATGTGCTGCCCAGGGACTACAACTATCCCTAATGACCCCTGCATTCTTCATGTCCTGTAGCATTTCTTTCGCTTTTTGGTAGTGTGCTGGCGGTATAAGCCTGTACCTCTCTTTGATGGGTGCATGGTCACCTGTGGGTATGTGATGTTGTACCCCTTTAATCCTCCCAAAATCAAGTGTATTTTTACTGAATACTTGCTCATACTCTCGAACTACCCGGTAGACTCCATTTTTCTGATGAGAAGGTGTGTTGTCAGTTCCTATGCTGAGCTCCTTACACCATTTCTCTAACTGACCTTTGGAGTGAGGGGATTCGTCTGTTACTGTCTGTGAAAAGGATTTTACTTCATGTATGGCATTGTTTTCAACCTGGTACAATTTTGCAACAGTGGAATACCTTGGCAGTCTCACTTCATCATCACCATAATTCAGTATACGTACAGGGACCCTTCCTCTCCTTACATCAAAGACCCCCCTGGCTGTCAGGAGTGTAGGACTACTATCAGACATCACAGGCTCCACTACTGCCTGGTAGTCCTGCCCTCTGAGGCCCATTGCTGCCCGACACCAGATCATCATTTCACTCCTGGGTGGTACGACAATTGCAATTGGATCTGTCACCCGTACACTGCCAATTTCACCATTTGACATTTTTACCTGTTGTTGATACACCAGAGCTCGGATCTCTCTCTGAAGAGCTCTCCTTTCTCTTGGCTTAGCAGTATCTGCACTCTGTTGAAGCAAAAACAACACTTCATCTAGGCATTTAACCATTACATTGGTACCCAGTATCACATGTGGATCCCGCTCGTATGGTTTGTCCTGAACCACTATGATACCCTGGTTCTTCAGCTGCACCCTCCCCACCTTTACTGTAGCTTCCCATTGCCCCTCTATTGTAACTAGCAACCCATTGGTTGCCTCGATGTTCAAGTCCGGGTTTGGGAGTTCTAGTTTAGTATCGGACCAGAACCATTTGTAAAGGATACTCGGGCTGGTTGACATTTGGGATCCAGTGTCTATCAATGCAGTGGTAGTGGTGCCGTCGATGATGATGGACAAGTACGGATAGTCTCCCACGTACTTGCGGTCCCAGTTGGTGGGGCCTAGACTGTCTACTCCTGGGGTTGGCCCTTCTCTCCCAGGGGTTGTTAGTTTAAAGGACTGGAACGGTAGACATGTCCTTCCTTGTCGCCCTTGCGGCAGATGCGATGCCCGTTGGTGCTGTAGCGATCTGTAGGTTTCCCTCGAAGTGGCGGTGTCCTCTTCCTCATCCACGGAACAGCGTCGGGGCTATCAGTGAGCTGGATCTTGTCTGATGGCCTTGCTTCTGTCTTGGGTCTTCTTTCACCTCTGAGCCTCGCCACCTCTTTGGTCAGCTGCTGCACGACTGCGCACAATTTGTCACACCGGTCAGGTGTCACAGTCTTTGAATTTGATTGTACTTCGGGGGATGAAGGAGGTGCTTCCGGCACGGACGGGGTTTTAGTCCACTGCGGTTGTAAGGTTAGATCTGGCACTGTAGGGAACTGCTGTCCTCTTACTGTTAAGTCTCTTAATGTAGCGAACTCTGCATCAGGGTTTTGCAGAGCCCACCAACGTGCCTGTTTCTTGTCATCTGGTAATCGGAGTCCTACAACAAACTGTTCAATCAGTGTTTTATTTTCATCTCTAACACCACCGGGATCGGCTTGTTTTAACAGTCTCAGCACCTCTTGCAGGCGCAGTGTATAGTCCAGGACACTCTCCTGTGCCCCTTGTTTGCAATGGTAAAACAACAGTCTCAACTCCGCTTTAGTGTGATGTTCAAAGACCCTGTTTAACTTTATAAATATCTGCTCAACAGACTCCTGATCTTCTACAGACCAGTTTCGGGTCTCCAGCTCTGCTGCATCTGTTAACTGTCCCATTATTACTGACGCCCTCTGCTTACCGGTCATCGCGTACATGTCCAGCACGGTGCATATCTTCCTCTGGAAAGCATCTAGGATGCCGAGCTTGCCGCTGTACTTTGGTAACCAGGCTGCATTCGGGATGTACGGCAGAGATATCGGCATGATCGGGGCCGCCGATGCGGGCAGCAGTGGCAGCATTGCGCCGCCGGGTGGCTGAACGACAGGGGCTTGTACGTTCTGGGGCCCCGGTGGGACAACCGGTTGGTTTAAATGCGGGGGAACTGCGTTGCTGGGATCCGTGTTACTCATCCTCGCTCCCCCTTAGTTAATCGCGGCCAGTCTCTTTCAAACTCAACGGAGGTTGTCGGCCCAGCGGTGGGGAGTGAGGCACCACGGGAGTTTCCGGTTCCTGCTGCATTCGCCAGATCTCGTCAGAGCGTGGGGTGGGGCCTATCTTTGCGCCCTTTGCACAGTAACGCCCCTTCTTTTCCCACTCTCCGCGCAGCAATGGCTGTTCAAATTTACAGTTTGACAGTCATCAATCACAGTCAATAAATAGCACACAATACCCGTTGGGAAACGGGTCTTTTCGCATCCTGTTCGTAGACGCCAAATTTGACTCACCGTTGCTGGGTTCTCTGGACTCAGGCGCTTGGCTACTGTCATGGTTCGGTGCCTGAGACTGAAAGGGCCCGGTGGGTCAAATGCACGGTTGGGTAGTAAATAGTGATGAGTGAGTACTAAAATGCTCGGGTGCTCGAAGCTCGGGCCGAGCATCCCAAGATACTCGTGTACTCGGCCCGAGCACCGAGCCCAATGTTATCCTATGGGAGACACGAGTATTTTTCTGACATGACCCCTGGCAGCATGGAAAAAGCCTAAAAATGTCAAAAAAGTATCAGAACAGTGCTGAAATTACATGGGAACAGCATGGGGACGACCCCTGGAAGGATTTCAGACCCCAAGGTCACTGATGTCAACAATGTTGTCAGAGCTTTACGCCACTTTTACGGGCTGTCAAGAAAACGTTACAAAATGAAAGCAAAATGGATTTTCATGGAAAAAATATTAAGGGCTCATACCCACTTGTGAGACAGAGTTGGTGTATGTTACTTTTTTGGATTATATCAAAGATTTTTTTGTAAAAAAATTGTCTGGCTCTTGCATGTCCCTGGGAAGAGACGTAAATGAAGGCCTCTTTAAATAATGTGCCCATTATAAGGAAGTGTGTGTTTTGTAGCATTGCTCTAGGGCAGGGAAGACAAAAATTGGGAGGCACTTCAATGCCCCTACATAGAGGCGTGCATGAGGGCCTTTTTAAAAAATGTGGCCATTGGAAGCAAGTGTTTCTTTTTTACTATTGCCCTAGGCAGGGAAGCCATAAATTGGAGACACCCATATGCCCCTGGATAGAGGCGTGCATGAGGCTCTTTTTAAAAAATGTGGCCATTGGAAGCAAGTGGGTCTTTTTTAAACTTGCCCTAGGCAGGGAAGCCAAAGGTTTGGAAGCACCAATATGCCCCTGCATAGAGGCGTGCATGAGTGCTTCTTCAAAAAATATGCCCATTGTAAGCAAGTGTATCTGCTGTAGTATTGCCCTGGGCAGGGAAGCCAAAGGTTTGGAGGCACCAAGATGCCCCTGCATAGAGGCGTGCATGAGGGCTTTTTCAAAAAATGTGCCCATTTGAAGCAAGTGAGTCTGCTGCACTATTTCCCTAGTCAGGGAAGCCAAAAATTGTGTGGGACCCTGGAATGAGGGTACCCAAATAAAGCACCTTTGAAACACGCCCGGTGAGTGCCGCTATCTTTTTTCTTTTTATGCTATTAGAGACATGCATGAGAGCCTTATAAACTAATGTGCCCATTTGAAGCAAGTTAGTCTGCTGTACTATCTCCCTAGTCAGGGAAGCCAAAAATTGGGTAGCACTTCAAAGCCCCTGGGTAGAGACATGCATGAGAGCCTTATAAACTAATGTGCCCATTTGAAGCAAGTGAGTCTGCTGTACTATCTCCCTAGTCAGGGAAGCCAAAAATTGGGTAGCACTTCATTGCCCCTGGATAGAGGCGTGCATGAGAGCCTTATAAAGTAATGTGCCCATTTGAAGCAAGTGAGTCTGCTGTACTATTTCCCTACTCAGGGAAGCCAAAAATTGGGTAGCACTTCAATGCCCCTGGATAGAGACGTGCATGAGAGCCTTATAAACTAATGTGTCCATTTGAAGCAAGTGAGTCTGCTGTACTATCTCCCTAGTCAGGGAAGCCAAAAATTGGGTAGCACTTCAATGCCCCTGGATAGAGACGTGCATAAGAGCCTTATAAAATAATGTGCCCATTTGAAGCAAGTGAGTCTGCTGTACTATTTCCCTAGTCAGGGAAGCCAAAAATTGGGTAGCACTTCAATGCCCCTGGGATGAAACATGGAGGAGAGCCTCTAAAAATTGTTCCCATTACAAAGGAGCGGGTCTCCTGTACTTGTAATGCTCATTCTGGAAGCATGGACTAAAACATTTACCCCTGTGGGGTATACATGAAACTAATGCCTAACATTACAATGGTTAGGTGCATCATCATCATAAATATGATATCCAAAAATTATGCTTTTGTGGCATCATGAACCTCAGTCACACTGATTATATGATGGTGGCGGATGAGGAGAAGGAGGAACAGTACAGCAAGTAGCCAAACACATGAAGTCTGTACTGATGTGTGGGTGTGCGGAGGTGCATGGGAATCTACCGGCACCGAATTTAAATTCCGCTATCATTTGGTGGCGGTGTGGTTAAGTCAGTTCCAATCCAACCCTTGTTCATCTTAATTAAAGCAGCCTTTCAGCATTTTCAGCTGACAGGCGGGTGCGTTTATCTGTAATGATTCCACCTGCGGCACTAAAAACACGCTCTGACAAAACGCTAGCGGCAGGGCACGCCAGGACTTCCAAGACATAGAGAGCCAATTCCTGCCACTTGTTCAGCTTGGTTACCCAATAATTGTAACAAAAAGATGGAAGCGTGATGTATGTTTGGGCGCTGAGGTAAGGAAAATCTCTGATGCTGGCTTCTTTTCCGGACATTATTAAAATAATTGCAGTTATAATTATTCAAGCTAAAGGCTCTCAAAACCCACGATGCATTTCGACGTGCACACACGTCTTTCTCAAGTGAATGAGGAAGGAAGCACGAGGACAGAACCGGAGGATTCTGCTGCTTCAAATTAATAAGCTTATCTACGGGCTGTGGTTTATAACCAGACCAGGTGAGTTTAAACGCAAAAGAACCGCCCGCTAACAGCCCCATGTGTATAGGCGCACTGCAAGCTGTTATTGTTTTTTCTTTTACATACCCAATAATTGTAAGGCACAGAAGAGTCTAGGAGCACTTTAGTACGATCAGCAAGGTACTCCCTCAGCATCTTTGCAAACTTTGCATTCCTTGTGACACTACCTCAGGGCCTGTGGTACTGGGGGTGCTGAAAAAGTGTCCCAGATCTTTGAAGGTACCGTCACACAGGGACATATCGCCGGCGATATTGCCGGGGATTGCGGGAGCGCGCATCCCTGACAACATCGCCGGTGAGATGTCACACTGAGCAACTTACCGGCGATGTCGCCGGCTAGTTGCCGCGGCTATCGCTCGCTGAGTTGCCCAGCAACCCAGCGAGCGATAACCCGCAATGTTGTAGATAGGCGGAATCGCCCGTAACATTGCGGGTTGCCGCGTTACACAGGGCGATCAGGCAGAATCGCCTGAGCAACATCGCCAGGTTTCCCAACATTGTTGGGAAACCTGGCGATGTGACTCAGGCGATTCATCGCCTGATTATCGCCCTGTCACACGCGGCAATTCGCCGGCGATGTCGCCGCAACCTGGCCACGCCCCTCGGTTGCCGGCAACATCACCGGCGATATGTCCCTGTGTGACGGTACCTTCAGAGTGTTCCCCTACCTCTTCTGGATTGTACTTGTGCCTCTCTCTGCCGGACACCTTGGTTGTCCACAGAATCGTGACCTCCTCCGCTAGCGTTTTCAGAAGGGAATTTTTTTAATAAATCCGCCACTATGGCCTTTTGGTACTGCAGCATTTTTGTAGACCTCTCCGCTTCGGGAATAAGAGAAATAAAGTTCTCTTTGTAGCGTGGGTCTAAAAGTGTCACCAACCAGTAATGATTGTCCGTCAAGATCTTGATAACACGAGGGTCACGACACAGGCAGCGTAACATAAAGTCAGCCATGTGCGCTAGACTGTTAACAGTCAAGACTTCTGGGTCCTCACCAACAGCATGACTGGCCATGCTGACCTCTTCCTCCTCATCCTCCTCATCCTCTTCCTCCTCCTCCTCTCCCCTGTCTTCTGGCCATCCCCGCTCAATCGACGGTCTGACGGTTGTACATGTATTTCCGTCAATTCCAAATTAAAGTAGCTCCATTTCTTCTTCCTCCTCCTCCTCCTCATCATAGTCCTCCAATGCACGTTGGGATGAGATGAGGCTGGGCTGTGTGTAATCACCCAGTACGTTTTCTTGCTGCAACTCATCCTGCTCCACCTGCAATGCATCGTCTTTGATTTTGAGCAGAGAGCGTTTTAGAAGACAGAGAAGCGGGATGGTGACGCTAATGATGGCGTTATCGCCGCTCATCATCTTGGTGGAGTCCTCAAAGTTTTGGAGGACGGTACATATGTCGGACATCCATGTCCACTCCTGAGGTCTTATGTGTGGAGTTTGAACCGTATACCGACGGCCTAGATGATGCTGGTACTCAACAACTGCCCTCTTCTGCGTGGGGACATTACACACCAATCTGTGAGCCGGAAGCAGCAAACGCCGCTGAAAGCCGGCAAGGCCAGCAGAAGCAGTAGGTGACTTTCTGAAATGGGCACACAGGCGGCGTACTTTGATGAGCAGATCAGACAGCTCCGGGTAGGATTTAATAAACCGCTGAACCACGAGGTTGAGCACATGGGCCACGCATGGAACATGTGTCAGCTCGCCTCGCCTCAGAGCCGCCACAAGGTTGCGGCCATTGTACACACGACCATGCCTGGCAGTAGGTTCAGCGGTGTGAGCCAGTGATCTGCCTGCTGTTTCAGAGCTGTCCACAACTCTTCAGCGTTGTGGGGTTTGTCACCTATGCATATTAGCTTCAGCACAGCCTGTTGCCGCTTAGCCGAGGCAGTGCTGCAGTGCTTCCAGCTTGGGACTGTGGTGAAGAGTGAAGAGGAGGAGGAGGAGGCTGAGGAGCATAACGTGCCAGAGCTGTACACGTTGAGTGAAACCCTGACAGAGTTCCGGTGTCGGAAGGACGTGTTCCGTCCCAAGGTCAGACTGGGTCCCGGCTTCCACAATATTGACCCAGTGTACCGTCAGAGAGATGTACCGGCCCTGCCCGCAAGCACTTGTCCACGTGTCCGTGGTTAGGTGGACTTTGCCTGAAACTGCATTGTTAAGGGCACGTATGATGATTTGGGACACGTGCTTACAGGCCCGGACTGGGACTAAAAAGCAGCCCTGGAAAAAAAACCCACCAGCCAACATACAGCCCCAATTAGTGAAATGTGCTTTTATGTTGTCGTGGCCTCATCACTTTCTCAAAGGAGTTATCTGAAGAGCCACATGTGAATGGTGCAGCAGAGGGAATAATCAATCGCAACTCCATTAACATGGTGATCTACAAAGCCACGTTTCTCAGAATTGTGGGGTCCCAGCAGTCAGATCCACTGCGAAGAGAAAGTCATCACCTATACAGAAGAGAAATGATGACGCCCATATTGGGGATAATAAATTTAAACTATATTTAAATGCTGAATCCCAAAGTCCAATATCAACTCTCAGTATACAGGACAGCAGAAGTGGTACTGTGCAGTGTATATATACAGAATAATACAGGTACTAAGGATTACACCCAGTATACAGGACAGGAGGTACTGTGCATAGTATATATACAGAATAATACAGATACTGAGGATTACACCCAGTATACAGGACAGGAGGAGTGGTACTGTGCAATGTATATATACAGAATAATACAGATACTGAGGATTACACCCAGTATACAGGACAGGAGAAGTGGTACTGTGCAGTGTATATATACAGAATACTACAGGTACTAAGCATTATACCCAGTATACAGGACAGGAGGTATTGTGCATAGTATATATACAGAAGAATACAGATACTGAGGATTACACCCAGTATACAGGACAGGAGGAGTGGTACTGTGCAATGTATATATACAGAATAATACAGATACTGAGGATTAACACCAGTATACAGGACAGAAGTGGTACTGTGCAGTGTATACCGTATTTTCCGGCGTATAAGACGACTGGGCGTATAAGACGACCCCCAACTTTTCCACTTAAAATATGGAGTTTGGGATATACTCGCCGTATAAGACTACCCCCTCTTCTACGGTATGATTCCCACTATGACCCCCACACAGTATAATGGACCCACATATAGAATAATGACCCCTACATCTTATGGCCACCACACAGCCCTAAAATAGCCCTGCATAAAGTATAGAGGCTCCCTCATACCCCTTCAAGTATTATCATGCTCCCACAGAGCCCTCTAAGTATTATAATGGCTTCCATATAGTATAATTGTCTTCATAAATTATAATGCATCATCAAAGTCCTCCATATATTATAATGCACCCCGTAGTCTTCCATATAGTGTAATGCACGCCATAGGCCCCTAAATAATATAATGCACCCCATAGTGCTCCATATAGTGTAATGCAACCCTGTAGTCCTCCATATAGTGCACTGCACGCCATAGTCCTCTAGATAATATAATGCACCCCATTGTGCTCCATATAGTGTAATGCACCCCCGTAGTCCTCCATATATTATAGTATTACAGTGGTGGTGGGGGAGTACAGCCTCCATCAACCCCCAATATTCCTCTGCAGTCACACACACACAGTCAGACACAGACACACGCAGTCACACACAGTCAGATACAGACACACACACAGACACACACACACACAGTCAGACACAGACACACACAGTTAGACACAGACACACACAGTCAGACACAGACACACACACACAGTCAGACACACACCTTCACACACACACAGTAAGACACACACACACAGTCAGACATACACACAGCCAGACACACTGTGCCACTGTGGTGCCACCGGACCTTGCCGGAGCTTACCACCGCCACCGCCGCTGTACGTAGCCGGGCACCGTAGATGTACGATAATAAGCCATCAGCCAATCAGGCGGCTGCTGGCGTCTGATTGGCCCTGGCATTACCGTACATACACACTGAGCGGCGCAGTTACCTCCATTCAGGAGATGTACGGTAATGCCTCAGCCAATCAGACACCAGCAGCCTCCTGATTGGCTGATGGCTTATTATCGTACATGTATGGTGCCCGGCGGCTATGTACACGGGGGCGGTGGCGGCGGGAAGCTTCGGAAGACATGGACGGCAGAGGCAGGTGAGTATCATTTTTTTTTCTTGCCTGCCACCTGCCACAGCTTATTTTCGGGGGGGGCCCTTATGTTATGCACGGCGGGCCGATGCCGGCATTTTTTTTCTCAGCCTCAACCTGTACCCGGCGTATAAGACGACCCCCGACTTGGGAGGAGAATTTTAGGGGTTAAAAAGTCGTCTTATACGCCGGAAAATACGGTATATACAGAATACTACAGATCCTGAGGATTACACCCAGTATACAGGAGAGGAGAAGTGGTACTGTGCAGTGTATATATACAGAATAATACAGGTACTAAGGATTACACCCAGTATACAGGACAGGATGTACTGTGCAGAGTGTATATACAGAATAATACAGATACTGAGAATTTCACCCTGAGAAATACAAGATGCCAGCACAGCCGGAAATTGCAAAAAAATATATGTGTATCTACACCTGTTTATGCCATACTGCACAAAAATAGAGACATTTAGCAGAAGATTGCAGCATTGAATCTCCTGAGCTACTCCTCCAAATGTCAAGGAATGTCTCAATTGGAGTAGTCCTAACTCTACGTATTTTTATAATTCTGATGTGTCCTGTAGACAGCATAATACATTGTAAAGAGGACCATTTAAGGCAAACACTCACCCATACATGTCAGACATAGCTTCCCATGCTGCCAGGAGGTCCAGTGGATGAAGAGCAACTGAGGCTCAGACACCTGCAGCTTGCACCACAGGTGTCTGGGCTATTTCACAGTTTAACCCCCACCAGACCATCCCCACCTTATGAGTAAAGCATGTCAAGTCTGGGTGAATGAAGCTGATATTTAAAAACCTCAAGGCTGGAGGAGGCAGCTGCATGTGAACAGCTACCAAAAATAATGTAGTCAAATGCAGATGGCAACAGACAATTTCTAGCGTGCACGGCGAGTGGTGGTTAGCCACTTAAACCAAACCAGAGAAATACAAGATGCCAGCACAGCCAGAAATTGCAAAAAAATATATATGTGTATCTACACCTGTTTATGCCATACTGCACAAAAATAGAGACATTTAGCAGGAGATTGCAGCATTGAATCTCCTGAGCTACTCCTCCAAATGTCAAGGAATGTCTCAATTGGAGTAGTCCTAACTCCACGTATTTTTATAATTCTGATGTGTCCTGTAGACAGCATAATACATTGTAAAGAGGACCATTTAAAGCAAACACTCACCCATACATGTCAGGGCCACGTCACACACACAGATATCTGTGCAGATATTGTTCGCAGATCTCTGGTTGAAGTGAAATCATGGACATATTGTTCCATTTTGTGGCCGTATACAAATGGAACAATCTCTCCATGATTTCACTTCAACCAGAGATCTGCGAACAATATCTGCACAGATATCTGTGTGTGTGACATGGCCCTCAGACATAGCTTCCCATGCTGCCAGGAGGTCCAGTGGATGAAGAGCAACTGAGGCTCTGACACCTGCAGCTTGCACCACAGGTGTCTGGGCTATTTCACAGTTTAACCCCCACCAGACCATCCCAACCTTATGAGTAAAGCATGTCAAGTCTGGGTGAAAGTCTTCTTTACAATGTATTATGCTGTCTATAGGACACATCAGAATTATAAAAATACGTAGAGTTAGGACTACTCCAATTGAGACATTCCTTGGTGTTTGGAGGAGTAGCTCAGGGGATTCAATGCTGCAATCCCCTGCTAAATGTCTCTATATTTGTGCAGTATGGCATAAACAGGTGTAGATACACATATATATTTTTTTGCAATTTCTGGCTGTGCTGGTGTCTTGTTTTTCTCTGGTTTGGTTTAAGTGGCTAACCACCACTCGCCATGCACGCTAGAAATTGTCTGTTGCCATCTGCATTTGACTACATTATTTTTGGCAGCTGTTTACATGCAGCTGCCTCCTCCAGCCTTGAGGTTTTTTATATCAGCTTCATTCACCCAGACCTGACATGCTTTACCCATAAGGTTGGGATGGTCTGGTGGGGGTTAAACTGTGAAATAGCCCAGACACCTGTGGTGCAAGCTGCAGGTGTCTGGGCCTCAGTTGCTCTTCATCCACTGGTCCTCCTGGCAGCATGGGAAGCTATGTCTGACAAGTATGGGTAAGTGTTTGCTTTAAATGGTCCTCTTTACAATGTATTATGTTGTCTATAGGACACATCAGAATTATAAAAATACATAGAGTTAGGACTACTCCAATTGAGACATTCCTTGGCGTTTGGAGGAGTAGCTCAGGGGATTCAATGCTGCAATCCCCTGCTAAATGTCTCTATATTTGTGCAGTATGGCATAAACAGGTGTAGATACACATATATATTTTTTTGCAATTTCTGGCTGTGCTGGCATCTTGTTTTTCTGAGGATTACACCCAGTATACAGGACAGGAGAAGTGGTACTGTGCAATGTATATATACAGAATAATACAGATACTGAGGATTACACCCAGCATACAGGACAGGAGAAGTGGTACTGTGCAGTGTTTATATCTAATATATAAAACCACAAGAGATTTGTGTCAGTTCCGTCACTTTGCACACACTTCCGTAACTTTGTCCCAGGGTACACCCGCCCTAAGCGGGAGTACCCTGGCGCCCCACACTACTCGGCACTCACCCCCCCAAACCACGTCCACATACACGTACACCCCTGACACAACACTATCGTACCCCTCCCCCCCCACACACACTCACACACACACTCATACTCTCATGCAGACTACCAGTCTCCGGTATACTAACCCCACCGCCATCCTGCTGCGCCGCTTGGCCCTTCCCACCTCGCGACAGGCTCCACTCAACTCTCGGGGCTCCCGCCAAGCTCCGCCCACCTCATGGGGCTCTTGCCAAGCTCCGCCCACCTCGCAGGGCTCCCACAGGCTCCACCTACCTCGCAGGCACCCGCCAGGCTCCGCTCTCCTCGTGGTGATACCGCCAGGCTCCGCCCACCTTGCTCTGCCCACCTTGCCGCGCTCCTGTCTGGCTCCGTCCACCTCGCCTGCGCTGACCACCGAGCCTCCATCCTGGCCTGACCACTGAGCCTCCGTCCTGGGCTGACCACCGAGCCTCTGTCCTGCGCTGACCACAGAGCCTCCGTCATCTGCTGACCACCGAGCCTCCGTCCTCTGCTGACCACAGAGCCACCGTCCTGGCCTGACCACCGAGCCTCCGTCCTGCGCTGACCACCGAGCCTCCGTCCTCTGCTCACCACAGAGCCGCTGTCCTGGCCTCACTACCAACCCTCCATCCTGGCCTCACCACCGACCCTCCATCCTGCGCTGACCACTCACCCTCTGTCCTGCGCTGACCACTCTGCCTCCATCCTGTGCTGACCACTCACCCTCTGTCCTGCGCTGACCACTCTGCCTCCATCCTGTGCTGACCACTCACCCTATGTCCTGCGCTGACCACTGAGCCTCCATCCTGCGCCGACCGCTGAGCCTCCATCCTGCGCTGACCACTCTGCCTCCATCCAGTGCTGACCACTCTGCCTCCTTCCTGCGCTGACCACTCTGCCTCCTTCCTGTGCTGACCACTCTGCCTCCATCCTGAGGTGACCACTCTGCCTCCATCCTGAGGTGACCACTCAGCCTCCATCCTGTGCTGATCACTGAGCCTCCATCCAGTGCTGACCACTCTGCCTCCATCCTGCGCTGACCACTCTGCCTCCATCCTGCGCTGACCACTGAGCCTCCATCCTGTGCTGACCACTCCATCCTGTGCTGACCACTCCATCCTGTGCTGACCACTCCATCCTGTGCTGACCACTCAGCCTCCATCCTGCGCTGACCACTCCATCCTGTGCTAACCAATCAGCCTCCATCCTGTGCTGACCACTGAGCCTCCATCCTGTGCTGACCTCTCCATCCTGTGCTGACTACTCAGCCTCCATCCAGCGCTGACCACTCCGCCTCCATCCTGCTCTGACCACTCAGCCTCCATCCTGCTATGACCACTCAGCCTCCATCCTGCGCTGGCCACTGAGTCTCCATCCTGCGCTGAAAACTCAGCCTCCATCCTGTGCTGACCACTCAGCCTCCATCCTGTGCTGACCACTCATTCCTGTGCTGACCACTCCATCCTGTGCTGACCACTGAGCCTCCATCCTGTGCTGACCACTGAGCCTCCATCCTGTGCTGACCACTGAGCCTCCATCCTGTGCTGACCACTGAGCCTCCATCCTGTGCTGACCACTGAGCCTCCATACTGCGCTGACCACTCCATCCTGTGCTGACGACTCAGCCTTCATCCTGTGCTGACCACTCTGCCTCCATCCTGTGCTGACCACTCAGCCTCCATCCTGTGCTGACCACTCACTCCTGTGCTGACCAAGCCATCCTGTGCTGACCACTGAGCCTCCATCCTGTGCTGACCACTGAGCCTCCATCCTGTGCTCACCACTGAGCCTCCATCCTGTGCTCACCACTGAGCCTCCATCCTGTGCTGACCACTGAGCCTCCATACTGCGCTGACCACTCTCCTCCATCCTGTGCTGACCACTCAGCCTCCATCCTGCGCTGACCACTCAGCCTCCATCCTGCGCTGACCACTCAGCCTCCATCCTGCGCTGACCACTCAGCCTCCATCCTTTGCTGACCACTCAGCCTCCGTCCTGCGCTGACCACTGAGCCTCCATCCTGCGCTGACCACTGCATCCTGTGCTGACCACTGAGCCTCCATCCTGCGCTGACCACTCCATCCTGTGCTGACCACTGAGCCTCCATCCTGCGCTGACCACTGAGCCTCCATCCTGCACTGACCACTGAGCCTCCATCCTGTACTGTCCACTCTGCCCCCATCCTGCGCTGACCACTCTGCCTCCATCCTGCGCTGACCACTCTGCCTTCATCTTGCGAATACCACTCTGCCTCCATGCTGCACTTACCACTGAGCCACTGCGCAGTGCTAACCACTGAGCCAACGCACTGTGAAAACCACTGAGCCACCGCACTGTGCAAACCACTAAACCTTCACACCGTGAAGACCACTGAGCCATCAAATACACTGAAAACTACTGAGCCATCATACTGTGCTAACCACTGAGCCAGCGTATACTGTGCTAACCACTCAGCCATCATACTGTGCTAACCACTAAGCCACCGCGCAGTGCTAACCACTGACCCACCGTATACAGTGCTAACCACTGAGCCACCGTATACAGTGCTAACCACTGAGCCACCATATACAGTGCTAACCACTGAGCCACCGTATACAGTGCTAACCACTGAGCCAGCGTATACAGTGCTAACCACTGAGCCACCGTATACAGTGTTAACCACTGAGCCACCATATACAGAGCTAACCACTGAGCCACCATATACAGTGCTAACCATTGAGCCACCATGTACAGTGCTAACCACTGAGCCACCGTATGCAAGGCTAACCACTGAGCCACCGTATACAAGGCTAACCACTGAGCCACCATATACAGTGCTAACCACTGAGCCACCATATACAGTGCTAACCACTGAGCCACCATATACAGTGTTAAACACTGAGCCACCATATACAGCGCCAACCACTGAGCCACCATATACAGTGCTAACCACTGAGCCACCATATACTCTGCTACCCAATGAGCCACCTGTATACACACAATTAATTTCACCGCACTCCCCTAACTATTAGTAAATAAACTATATATGGATTCTAGACTACCCGATTCTTTAGAATCGGGCCGCCATCTAGTATGAATATATATATACTAGATGGCAGCCCGATTCTAAAGAATCGGGTAGTCTAGAATCCATATATAGTTTATTTAGTAATAGTTAGGGGAGTGCGGTGAAATTAATTGTGTGTATAGAGGTGGCTCAGTGGTTAGCACTGCGCGGTGGCTCAGTGGGTAGCACTGCGCGGTGGCTCAGTGGTTAGCACTGCGCGGTGGCTCAGTGGTTAGCACTGCGCGGTGGCTCAGTGGTTAGTACTGCGTGCGGTGGCTCAGTGGTTAGCAGTGCGTGCGGTGGCTCAGTGGTTAGCAGTGAGTGCGCTGGCTCAGTGGTTAGCAGTGAGTGCGGTGGCTCAGTGGTTAGCAGTGAGTGCGGTGGCTCAGTGGTTAGCAGTGAGTGCAGTGGCTCAGTGGTTAGCAGTGAGTGCGGTGGCTCAGTGGTTAGCAGTGAGTGCGGTGGCTCAGTGGTTAGCAGTGAGTGCGGTGGCTCAGTGGTTAGCAGTGAGTGCGGTGGCTCAGTGGTTAGCAGTGAGTGCGGTGGCTCAGTGGTTAGCAGTGAGTGCGGTGAGATTGGTCAGTGCAGCGCCGTGGGCAGAGTGGTCAGTGCAGCGCCGTGGGCAGAGTGGTCAGTGCAGCGCCGTGGGCAGAGTGGTCAGTGCAGCGCCGTGGGCAGAGTGGTCAGTGCAGCGCCGTGGGCAGAGTGGTCAGTGCAGCGCCGTGGGCAGAGTGGTCAGTGCAGCGCCGTGGGCAGAGTGGTCAGTGCAGTGCCGTGGGCAGAGTGGTCAGTGCAGCGCCGTGGGCAGAGTGGTCAGTGCAGCGCAGTGGGCAGAGTGGTCAGTGCAGTGCCGTGGGCAGAGTGGTCAGTGCAGCGCCGTGGGCAGAGTGGTCAGTGCAGCGCAGTGGGCAGAGTGGTAAGCACACACATACACTCCGCTATACTTACCACCGACCCTGCGTCTTCCCCGCCGCCTGGATCCTGAGTCGACATGTCGCCGTCCCCGGACGACTGGATCCAATATGTTGTCCGGGTAGTTTTTCAAGACATCTTGGACGCTATATTGGATCCAGTAGTTTGGGGGCAGTGACATGTCGACTGAGGATCCAGGCAGCGGACGCAGGGCCGGTGGTAAGTATAGCGGAGTGTGTGTGTATGTGTGTGTGTGTACAAAGTTGAGGGAAGTGTGGACAAAGTGACGGACATACACACATATACACACATAGTGTACATTGCATATGGAGGGGTGAGGAGAGCGGAGGCTGGAGGGCAGAAGACAGGGAGAGGAGAGCGGAGGCTGGAGGGCAGAGGAGGGCGGAGGCTGGAGGGCAGAGGACAGGGAGAAGCGAGTGGAGGCTGGAGGGCGGAGGAGAGGGAGAGGAGAGCGGAAGGTGGAGGGTAGAGGAGAGGCAGAGGAGAGCGGAAGGTGGAGGGCAGAGGACAGGGAGAGGAGAGCGGAGGCTGTAGGGCAGAGGAGAGCAGAGGCTGGAGGGCAGAGGACAGGGAGAGGAGAGCGGAGGCTGGAGGGCAGAGAAGAGCGGAGGGTGGAGGCTGGAGGGCAGAGGACAGGGAGAGGAGAGTGGAGGCTGGAGGGCAGAGGAGAACAGAGGCTGGAGGGCAGAGGACAGGGAGAGGAGAGCGGAGGCTGGAGGGCAGAGGAGGGCGGATGCTGGAGGGCAGAGGACAGGAAGAGGAGAGCAGAGGCTGGAGGGCAGAGGACAGGGAGAGGAGAGCAGAGGCTGGAGGGCAGAGGACAGGGAGAGGAGAGCGGAGGCTGGAGGGCAGAGGACAGGGAGAGGAGAGCGAAGGCTGGAAGGCAGAGGACAGGGAGAGGGGAGCGGAGGCTGGAGGGCAGAGGACAGGGATAGCAGAGCGGAGGCTGGAGGGCAGAGGACAGGCAGAGGAGAGTGGAGGCTGGAGGACAGAGGAGAGCGGAGGCTGGAGGGCAGAGGACAGGGAGAGTAGAGCAGAGGCTGGAGGGCAGAGGAGGGCGGAGGCTGGAGGGCAGAGGACAGGGAGAGGAGAGCGGAGGCTGGAGGGCAGAGGACAGGGAGAGGAGAGTGGAGGCTGGAGGGCAGAGGAGAGCGGAAGCTGGAGGGCAGAGGAGGTCGGAGGCAGGAGGGCGGAGGCTGGAGGGCAAAGGACAGGGAGAGGAGAGCGGAGGCTGGAGGGCAGAGGACAGGGAGAGGAGAGCGGAGGCTGGAGGGCAGAGGACAGGAAGAGGAGAGAGGAGGGTGGAGGGCAGAGGACAGGGAGAGTAGAGCGGAGGCTGGAGGGCAGAGGACAGGGAGAGGAGAGCGGAGGCTGGAGGGCAGAGGACATGGAGAGGAGAGCGAAGGCTGGAAGGCAGAGGACAGGGAGAGGGGAGCGGAGGCTGGAGGGCAGAGGAGAGCAGAGGCTGGAGGGCAGAGGACAGGGAGAGGAGAGTGGAGGCTGGAGGGCAGAGAGGAGCAGAGGCTGGAGGGCAGACGACAGGGAGAGGAGAGTGGAGGCTGGAGGGCAGAGGAGAGCAGAGGCTGGAGGGCAGAGGACAGGGAGAGGAGAGCGGAGGCTGGAGGGCAGAGGAGGTCGGAGGCAGGAGGGCGGAGGCTGGAGGGCAAAGGACAGGGAGAGGAGAGCGGAGGCTGGAGGGCAGAGGACAGGGAGAGGAGAGCGGAGGCTGGAGGGCAGAGGACAGGAAGAGGAGAGAGGAGGGTGGAGGGCAGAGGACAGGGAGAGGAGAGCAGAGGCTGGAGGGCAGAGGACAGGGAGAGGAGAGCGGAGGCTGGAGGGCAGAGGACAGGGAGAGGAGAGCGAAGGCTGGAAGGCAGAGGACAGGGAGAGGGGAGCGGAGGCTGGAGGGCAGAGGAGAGCAGAGGCTGGAGGGCAGAGGACAGGGAGAGGAGAGTGGAGGCTGGAGGGCAGAGGAGAGCAGAGGCTGGAGGGCAGAGGACAGGGAGAGGAGAGTGGAGGCTGGAGGGCAGAGGAGAGCAGAGGCTGGAGGGCAGAGGACAGGGAGAGGAGAGCGGAGGCTGGAGGGCAGAGGAGGTTGGAGGCAGGAGGGCGGAGGCTGGAGGGCAAAGGACAGGGAGAGGAGAGCGGAGGCTGGAGGGCAGAGGACAGGGAGAGGAGAGCGGAGGCTGGAGGGCAGAGGACAGGAAGAGGAGAGCGGAGGGTGGAGGGCAGAGGACAGGGAGAGGAGAGCGGAGGCTGGAGGGTAGAGGACAGGGAGAGGAGAGCGGAGGCTGGAGGGCAGAGGACAGGGAGAGGAGAGCGAAGGCTGGAAGGCAGAGGACAGGGAGAGGGGAGCAGAGGCTGGAGGGCAGAGGACAGGGAGAGCAGAGCGGAGGCTGAAGGGTGGAGGCTGGAGGGCAGAGGACAGGGAGAGGAGAGTGGAGGCCGGAGGGCAGAGGACAGGGAGAGGAGGTCGGAGGCTGGAGGGCAGAGGAGGGCGGAGGCTGGAGGGCAGAGGACAGGGAGAGTAGAGCGGAGGCTGGAGGGCAGAGGCCAGGGCACAGGAGGCTGGAGGGCAGAGGCCAGGGCAGAGGAGGCTGGAGGGCAGGGCAGAGGAGGCTGGAGGGCAGAGGCCAGGGCAGAGGGGAGGGGCAGAGGAGTCTGGAGGGCAGAGGGCAGGGCAGAGGAGGCTGGAGGGCAGAGGCCAGGGCAGAGGAGGCAGGAGGGCAGAGGAGGCTGGAGGGCAGAGGCCAGGGCAGAGGAGGCTGGAGGGCAGAGGCCAAGGCAGAGGAGGCTGGAGGGCAGATACCAGGGCAGAGGAGGCTGGAGGGCAGAGGCCAGGGCAGAGGAGGCTGGAGGGCAGAGGGCAGAGCAGAGGAGGCTGGAGGGCAGAGGCCAGGGCAGAGGAGGCTGGAGGGCAGAGGCTGCAGGGCAGAGGAGGCTGGAGGGCAGAGGCTGCAGGGCAGAGGAGGCTGGAGGGCAGAGGCCAGGGCAGAGGAGGCTGGAGGGCAGAGGCCAGGGCAGAGGAGGCTGGAGGGCAGAGGCCAGGGCAGAGGAGGCTGGAGGGCAGAGGCCAGGGCAGAGGAGGCTGGAGGGCAGAGAGGGCTGGAGGGCAGAGGGCAGGGCAGAGGAGGCTGGAGGGCAGAGGCCAGGGCAGAGGAGGCTGGAGGGCAGAGGAGGCTGGAGGGCAGAGGCCAGGGCAGAGGAGGCTGGAGGGCAGAGGCCAGGGCAGAGGAGGCTGGAGGGCAGAGGCCAGGGCAGAGGAGGCTGTAGGGCAGAGGCCAGGGCAGAGGAGGCTGTAGGGCAGAGGCCAGGGCAGAGGAGGCTTGAGGGCAGAGGCCAGGGCAGAGGCCAGGGCAGAGAAGGCTGGAGGGCAGAGGCCAGGGCAGAGGAGGCTGGAGGGCAGAGGCCAGGGCAGAGGAGGCTGGAGGGCAGAGGAGGCTGGAGGGCAGAGGCCAGGGCAGAGGAGGCTGGAGGGCAGAGGCCAGGGCAGAGGAGGCTGGAGGGCAGAAGCCAGGGCAGAGGAGGCTGGAGGGCAGAGGCCATGGCAGAGGAGGCTGGAGGGCAGAGGCCATGGCAGAGGAGGCTGGAGGGCAGAGGCCAGGGCAGAGGAGGCTGGAGGGCAGAGGCCAGGGCAGAGGAGGCTGGAGGGCAGAGGACAGGGAGAGGAGAGCGGAGGCTGGAGGGCAGAGGACAGGGAGAGGAGAGCGAAGGCTGGAAGGCAGAGGACAGGGAGAGGGGAGCGGAGGCTGGAGGGCAGAGGACAGGGAGAGCAGAGCGGAGGCTGGAGGGCAGAGGACAGGCAGAGGAGAGTGGAGGCTGGAGGGCAGAGGAGAGCGGAGGCTGGAGGGCAGAGGACAGGGAGAGGAGAGCAGAGGCTGGAGGGCAGAGGAGGGCGGAGGCTGGAGGGCAGAGGACAGGGAGAGGAGAGCGGAGGCTGGAGGGCAGAGGACAGGGAGAGGAGAGCGGAGGCTCGAGGGCAGAGGACAGGGAGAGGAGAGCGGAGGGTGGAGGGCAGAGGACAGGGAGAGGAGAGCGGAGGCTGGAGGACAGGGAGAGGAGAGCGGAGGCTGGAGGTCAGAGGAGAGCGGAGGCTGGAGGCTGGAGGGCAGAGGAGAGGGAGAGCAGAGCGGAGGCTGGAGGGCAGAGAAGGGCGGAGGCTGGAGGGCGGAGGCTGGAGGGCAGAGGACAGGGAGAGGAGAGCGGAGGGTGGAGGGCAGAGGACAGGGAGAGGAGAGCGGAGGCTGGAGGTCAGAGGAGAGCGGAGGCTGGAGGGCAGAGGACAGGGAGAGGAGAGTGGAGGCTGGAGGGCAGAGGAGAGCAGAGGCTGGAGGGCAGAGGACAGGGAGAGGAGAGCGGAGGCTGGAGGGCAGAGGAGGTCGGAGGCAGGAGGGCGGAGGCTGGAGGGCAAAGGACAGGGAGAGGAGAGCGGAGGCTGGAGGGCAGAGGACAGGGAGAGGAGAGCGGAGGCTGGAGGGGAGAGGACAGGAAGAGGAGAGAGGAGGGTGGAGGGCAGAGGACAGGGAGAGGAGAGCGGAGACTGGAGGGCAGAGGACAGGGAGAGGAGAGCGGAGGCTGAAGGGCAGAGGACAGGGAGAGGAGAGCGAAGGCTGGAAGTCAGAGGACAGGGAGAGGGGAGCGGAGGCTGGAGGGCAGAGGACAGGGAGAGCAGAGCGGAGGCTTGAGGGTGGAGGCTGGAGGGCAGAGGACAGGGAGAGGAGAGTGGAGGCCGGAGGGCAGAGGACAGGGAGAGGAGGTCGGAGGCTGGAGGGCAGAGGAGGGCGGAGGCTGGAGGGCAGAGGACAGGGAGAGTAGAGCGGAGGCTGGAGGGCAGAGGCCAGGGCAGAGGAGGCTGGAGGGCAGAGGCCAGGGCAGAGGAGGCTGGAGGGCAGGGCAGAGGAGGCTGGAGGGCAGAGGAGGCTGGAGGGCAGAGGCCAGGGCAGAGGGGAGGGCAGAGGAGGCTGGACGGCAGAGGGCAGGGCAGAGGAGGCTGGAGGGCAGAGGCCTGGTCAGAGGAGGCTGGAGGGCAGAGGCCAGGGCAGAGGAGGCTGGAGGGCAGAGGCCAGGGCAGAGGAGGCTGGAGGGCAGAGGCCAGGGCAGAGGAGGCAGGAGGGCAGAGGAGGCTGGAGGGCAGAGGCCAGGGCAGAGGCCAGGGCAGAGGAGGCTGGAGGGCAGAGGCCAGGGCAGAGGAGGCTGGAGGGCAGAGGCCAGGGCAGAGGAGGCTGGAGGGCAGAGGCCAGGGCAGAGGAGGCTGGAGGGCAGAGGCCAGGGCAGAGGAGGCTGGAGGGCAGAGGGCAGAGCAGAGGAGGCTGGAGGGCAGAGGCTGGAGGGCAGAGGAGGCTGGAGGGCAGAGGAGGCTGGAGGGCAGAGAAGGCTGGAGGGCAGAGGCCAGGGCAGAGGAGGCTGGAGGGCAGAGGCCAGGGCAGAGGAGGCTGGAGGGCAGAGGCAGGGCAGAGGAGGCTGGAGGGCAGAGGCCAGGGCAGAGGAGGTTGGAGGGCAGAGGCCAGGGCAGAGGAGGCTGGAGGGCAGAGGAGGCTGGAGAGGCAGAGGCAGGCAGAGGAGGCTGGAGGGCAGAGGCCAGGCAGAGGAGGCTGGAGGGCAGAGGAGGCTGGAGGGCAGAGGCCAGGGCAGAGGAGGCTGTAGGGCAGAGGCCAGGGCAGAGGAGGCTGGAGGGTCAGAGGCCAGGGCAGAGGAGGCTGGAGGGCAGAGGCCAGGGCAGAGGAGGCTGGAGGGCAGAGGCCAGGGCAGAGGAGGCTGGAGGGCAGAGGCAGCTGGAGCCGGTAGGGCAGAGGCTGCTGGAGCCGGCAGGGCAGACTCACCGCGGGCCGGCCGTCAGGTGTACTGTAGCAGGAGAGGAGGGGCGGGCAGAGCTGCAGGAGAGGAAGTCCCGCCCTCCCTCCTCTGTAGGCAGACAGCAGGGAGCACGGGTATCCCCAGGGTGTGTGTGGGCCCCCGAGGTGGCGGGCAATGGGCCCCCCTTGCCCCCCGGTATGTAGCTACTGGCTGGAGGGCAGAGGGTGGAGGGAAGTGGCTGGAGGGCACACGGAACTTCCGAGATCGGAACGTTCCGTGTGCCGGTGCCTGTAGCCGGGGGGCAGCCCAGCTACAGTGCACTGGATGAGCCTGGGCGAAGACCATCACGGAAGTGGGCGTGGCCTTTTCCGGAAGTGGCCTTCGGGTTTTATATATAAGAAATTAAAATTAAATAAATTATTATATATAAGAATATATATATAAAATGGATGTGTGTGTACAAATTGAGTGTGTATATATATACAAATACTGTGTGTGTGTATATACCGTGTGTTTACATAATGATTTGTGTGTATATATAATGTGTGTATAATGTTTGTGTATACATATGGATGTGTATGTGTATACATAATGTATGCGTGTATATATAATGTGTATGTCTACATATTGATGTATGTGTATATATACACTGCACAGTACCACTTCTCCTGTCCTGTATACTGTGTGTAATCCTCAGTATCTGTATTATTCTGTATATATACACTGCGCAGTATCACTTCTCCTGTCCTGTATACTGGGTGTAATCCTCAGTATCTGTATTATTCTGTATATATACACTGCACAGTACCACTTCTCCTGTCCTGTATACTGGGTGTAACCCTCAGTATCTGTATTATTCTGTGTACATACACTGCACAGTACCAATTCTCCTGTCCTGTATACAGGGTGTAATCCTCAGTATCTGTATTATTCTGTATATATACACTGCACAGTACCACTTCTCCTGTCCTGTATACTGGGTGTAATCCTCAGTATCTGTATTATTACATATATATACACTGCACAGTACCACTTCTCCTGTCCTGTATACTGGGTGTAATCCTCGGTATCTGTATTATTCTGTATATATACACTGCACAGTACCTCTTCTCCTGTCCTGTATACTGGGTGTAATCTTCAGTATCTGTATTATTCTGTATATACACTGCACAGTACCACTTCTCCTGTCCTGTATACTGGGTGTAATCCTCAGTATCTGTATTATTCTGTATATATACACTACACAGTACCACTTCTCCTGTCCTGTATACTGGGTGTAATCGTTAGTATCTGTATTATTGTTTATATATACACTCTACAGTATCACTTCTCCTGTCCTGTATACTGGGTGTAATCCTCAGTATCTGTATGATTCTGTATATATACATTGCACAGTACCACTCCTCCTGTCCTGTAACTGGGTGTAATCCTCAGTATCTGTATTATTCTGTATATATACTCTGCACAGCACCTCCTTTCCTGTATACTGGGTGTAATCCTTAGGACCTGTATTATTCTGTATATATACACTGCACAGTAACACGTCTCTTGTCCTGTATACTGGGTGTAATCCTCAGTATCTGTATTATTCCGTGTATATACACTGCACAGTACCACTTCTCCTGTCCTGTATACAGAGTGGAATCCTCAGTATCTGTATTATTCTGTATATATACACTGCACAGTACCGCTTCTCCTGTCCTGTATACTGGGTGTAATCTTCAGTATCTGTATTATTCTGTATATATACACTACACAGTACCACTTCTCCTGTTCTGTATACTGGGTGTAATCGTTAGTATCTGTATTATTGTATATATAAACACTGGACAGTACCACTTCTCCTGTCCTGTATACTGGGTGTAATCTTCAGTATCTGTATTATTCTGAATATATACACTGCACAGTACCACTTCTCCAGTCCTATATACTGGGTGTAATCCTCAGTATCTGTATTATTCTGTATATATACACTGCACAGTACCACTTCTCCAGTCCTATATACTGAGTGTAATCCTCAGTATCTGTGTTATTCTGTATATATACACTGCACAGTACCACTTCTCCTGTCCTGTATACTGGGGGTAATCCTCGGTATCTGTATTATTCTGTATATATACACTGCAAAGTACCACTTCTCCTGTCCTGTATACTGGGTGTAATCTTCAGTATCTGTATTATTCTGTATATATACTCTGCACAATACCACTTCTGCTGTCCTGTATACTGGGTGTAATCCTCATTATCTGTATTATTCCGTGTATATACTCTGCACAGTACCATTTCTCCTGTCCTGTATACAGAGTGTAATCCTCAGTATCTGTATTATTCTGTATATATACACTGCAAAGTACCACTTCTCCTGTCCTGTATACTGGGTGTAATCTTCAGTATCTGTATTATTCTGTATATATACACTGCACAGTACCACTTCTGCTGTCCTGTATACTGGGTGTAATCCTCATTATCTGTATTATTTTGTATATATACACTGCACAGTACCACTTCTCCTGTCCTGTATACTGGCTGTAATCCTCAGTATCTGTATTATTCTGTATATATACATTGCACAGTACCACTCCTCCTGTCCTGTATTCTGGGTGTTATCCTCAGTATCTCTATTATTCTGTATATATACTCTGCACAACACCTCCGGTCCTGTATACTGGGTGTAATCCTTAGGACCTGTATTATTCTGTATATATACACTGCACAGTAACACTTCTCCTGTCCTGTATACTGGGTGTAATCCTCAGTATCTGTATTATTCCGTGTATATACACTGCACAGTACCACTTCTCCTCTCCTGTATACAGAGTGTAATCCTCAGTATCTGTATTATTCTGTATATATACACTGCACAGTACCACTTCTCCTGTCCTGTATACTGGGTGTAATCCTCGGTATCTGTATTATTCTGTATATATACACTGCAAAGTACCGCTTCTCCTGTCCTGTATACTGGGTGTAATCTTCAGTATCTGGATTATTCTGTATATATACACTGCACAGTACCACTTCTGCTGTCCTGTATCCTGGGTGTAATCCTCATTATCTGTATTATTCTGTATATATACACTGCACAGTACCACTTCTCCTGTCCTGTATACTGGGTGTAATCCTCAGTATTTGTATTATTCTGTATATATACACTGCACAGTACCACTTCTCCTGTCCTGTATACTGGGTGTAATCCTCAGTATCTGTATTATTCTGTATATATACATTGCACAGTACCACTTCTGCTGTCCTGTGTACTGGGTTTAATCCTCAGTATCTGTATTATTATATATATACTAGCTGTGAGCCCGATGCAAATGCATCGGGTGTCTAGAATACTATACTTTGTATGAGGATTACCGCAAGCGCGCCGCAAGTGTAACGACTCGCTGGCGCCGACCAATTAGAAGCGCGGCTCAGGCAACGACTCGCAATGGCCTCGCGGCCATTGCTCGCGCTTCCTGACCGGTAAATCGTTAACTTTGAGGCCGAGCCTCTGGTTCGATTTTCAGCCAGCGACTCGCAATGGCCGCTTCGCGGCCATTGCTCGTACTCAGCCTGCGCGAGCAATGGCCTCGCGGCCATTGCTCGCGCAAGCCAGCGACTCGCATTGCTCGTCCTCAGCCTGCGCGAGCAATGGCCTCGCGGCCATTGCTCGCGCAGGCCAGCGACTCGCATTGGCCGCTACGCGGCCAATGCTTCGCCGTGCTGACGTCACAGAGTGACATAGCCACGGTCTTTTCGGGTACCCACACGAAAGTGCCTACGGCAATTATATAGTAGATACTGTACATTGCATATGGAGGGGTGAGGAGAGCGGAGGCTGGAGGGGAGAGCGGAGGCTGGAGGGGAGGGCAGAGGCTAGAGGGCAGAGCAGAGGCTGGAGGGCAGAGGCTGGAGGGGAGAGCGGAGGCTGGAAGGGAGAGCAGAGGCTGGAAGGGAGAGCGGAGGCTGGAGGAGATTGGCTGGAGGCTGGAGGGGATTGGCTGGAGGCTGGAAAGGAGAGGCTGGAGGGGAAAGGCTGGAGGGGAGAGGCTGGAGGGCAGAGGCTTTAGGGCAGAGGCTGGAGGGGAGAACGGAGGCTGGAGAGGAGAGCGGAGGCTGGAGGGTAGAGCGGAGGCTGGAGGGGTAGAGCGGAGGCTGGAGGGCAGAGCAGAGACTGGAGGGCAGAGCAGAGGCTGGAGGGCATAGCAGAGGCTGGAGGGGAGAGCGGAGGCTGGAGGGCAGAGCGGAGGCTGGAGGGCCAGAGCGGAGGCTGGAGGGCAGAGTGGAGGCTGGAGGGCAGAGCGGAGGCTGGAGGGCAGAGCAGAAGCTGGAGGGCAGAGCAGAGGCTGGAGGGTAGAGCAGAGGCTGGAGGGCAGAGCAGAGGCTGGAGGGCAGAGCGGAGGTGGAGGGCAGAGCGGAGGCTGGAGGGCAGAGCGGAGGCTGGAGGGCAGAGGCTGGAGGGGAGAGCGGAGGCTGGAGGGCAGAGGCTGGAGGGCAGAGGCTGGAGGGCAGAGGCTGGAGGGGAGAGCGGAGGCTGGAGGGGAGAGGCTAAAGGGGAGAGCGGAGGTTGGAGGGCAGAGGCTGGAGGGCAGAGGCTGGAGGGGAGAGGGGAGGCTGGAGGGGAAAGGCTGAGGGAGGGGAGATCTGGGCAGGCTGGAGGGGAGCGGAGGCTGGAGGGGAGAGCGGAGGCTGGAGGGGAAGCGGAGGCTGGAAGAGAGCAGAGGCTGGAGGGACAGAGCGGAGGCTGGAGGAAGAGCGGAGGCTGGAAGGGAGAGTGGAGGCTGGAGGTGGAGAAGCGGAGGCTGGGAGGGAGAGGCTGGAGGGCAGAGGCTGGAGGGCAGAGGCTGAGGGCAGAGGCTGGAGGGGAGAGCGAGCTGGAGTGCAGAGGCTGGAGGCAGAGGCTGGAGGGAGAGCGGAGGCTGGAGGGAAAGGCTGGAGGGAGCGGAGGCTGGAGGGCAGAGGCTGGAGGGGAGGGGAGAGCGAGGCTGGAGGGGAGAGCGGAGGCTGGAGGGGAGAGCGGAGGCTGGAGGGAGAGCGGAGGCTGGAGGGCAGAGCGGAGGCTGGAGGGCAGAGCGGAGGCTGGAGGGAGTGCGGAGGCTGGAGGAGAGGGCAGAGGCTGGAGGGTAGAGCGGAGGCTGGAAGTGAGAGCAGAGGCTGGAGGGGATGGCTGGAGGCTGGAGGGATGCTGAGGCTGAGGGAGAGCGAGGCTGGAGGGCAAGAGCGGAGGCTGGAGGGCAGAGCGGAGGCTGGAGGGCAGAGCGGAGGCTGGAGGGGAGAGGCTGGAGGGGAGAGCGGAGGCTGGAGGGCAGAGGCTGGAGGGCAGAGGCTGGAGGGCAGAGGCTGGTAGGGGAGAGCGGAGGCTGGAGGGGAGAGGCTAAAGGGGAGAGCGGAGGTTGGAGGGCAGAGGCTGGAGGGCAGAGGCTGGAGGGGAGAGGGGAGGCTGGAGGGGAAAGGCTGGAGGGGAGACGGATGCTGGAGGGCAGAGGCTGGAGGGGAGAGCGGAGGCTGGAGGGGAGAGCGGAGCTGGAAGGGAGACAGAGGCTGAAGGGAGAGCGGAGGCTGGAGGAGATTGCTGAGGCTGAGGGGATGGCTGGAGGCTGGAAAGGAGAGGCTGGAGGAAAGGCTGGAGGGAGAGGCTGGAGGGCAGAGGCTTTAGGGCAGAGGTGGAGGGAGAACGAGGCTGGAGAGGAGAGCGGAGGCTGGAGGGTAGAGCGAGGCTGGAGGGTAGGCGGAGGCTGGAGGGCAGAGCAAGACTGGAGGGCAGAGCAGAGGCTGGAGGGCATAGCAGAGGCTGGAGGGAGAGCGGAGGCTGGAGGGCAGAGCGGAGGCTGGAGGCAGAGCGAGGCTGAGGGCAGAGTGGAGGCTGGAGGGCAGAGCGGAGGCTGGAGGGCAGAGCAGAGGCTGGAGGGCAGAGCAGAGCTGGAGGGAGAGCAGGAGGCGGGAGGCAGAGCAGAGGCTGGAGGGCAGAGCGGAGGCTGGAGGGCAGAGCGGAGGCTGGAGGGCAGAGCGGAGGCTGGAGGCAGGCGGAGGCTGAGGGGAGGCTGGAGGGGAGAGTGGAGGCTGGAGGGCAGAGGCTGGAGGGCAGGAGGCTGGAGGGCAGAGGCTGGAGGGGAGAGCGGAGGCTGGAGGTGGAGAGCTAAAGGGGAGAGCGGAGTTGGTGGGCAGGCTGGAGGGCAGGCTGGAGGGGAGAGGGAGGCGGAGGGAAAGGCTGGAGGGAGAGCGGATGCTGGAGGCAGAGGCTGGAGGGGAGAGCGGAGGCTGGAGGGCAGAGCGGAGGCTGGAGGGGAAAGCGGAGGCTGGAGAGCAGAGCGGAGGCTGGAGGGCAGAGCGGAGGCTGGAGGGAAGACGGAGGCTGGAAGGGAGAGTGGAGGCTGGAGGGGAGAGCGGAGGCTGGAGGGGAGAGGCTGAGGGCAGAGGCTGAGGCAGAGGCTGGAGGCAGAGGCTGGAGGGGAGAGCGGAGGCTGGAGTGCAGAGGCTGGAGGGCAAGGCTGGAGGGGAGGAGGCTGGAGGGGAAAGGCTGGAGGGGAGAGCGGAGGTGTGAGGCAGAGGCTGGAGGGGAGAGGGAGAGCGGAGGCTGGAGGGGAGAGCGGAGGCTGGAGGGGAAGCGGAGGCTGGAGGAGCGAGGTGAGCAGACGGGCTGGAGGGCAGAGCGGAGGCTGGAAGGAGTGCGGAGGCTGGAGGGAGAGGGCAGAGGCTGGAGGGTAGAGCGGAGGCTGGAAGTGAGAGCAGAGGCTGGAGGGGATTGGCTGGAGGCTGGAGGGATTGGCTGGAGGCTGGAGGGGAGAGCGGAGGCTGGAGGGCAGAGCGGAGGCTGGAGGGCAGAGCGGAGGCTGGAGGGCAGAGCGGAGGCTGGAGGGGAGAGGCTGGAGGGGAGAGCGGAGGCTGGAGGGCAGAGGCTGGAGGGCAGAGGCTGGAGGGCAGAGGCTGTAGGGGAGAGCGGAGGCTGGAGGGGAGAGGCTAAAGGGGAGAGCGGAGGTTGGAGGGCAGAGGCTGGAGGGCAGAGGCTGGAGGGAGAGGGGAGGCTGGAGGGGAAAGGCTGGATGGGAGATCGGATGCTGGAGGGCAGAGGCTGGAGGGCAGAGCGGAGGCTGGAGGGCAGAGCGGAGGCTGGAGGGGAGAGCGGAGGCTGGAGGGGAGAGCGGAGGCTGGAGGGCAGAGCGGAGGCTGGAGGGCAGAGCGGAGGCTGGAGGGGATAGGCTGGATGGCAGAGGCTGGAGGGCATAAGGGAGGCTGGAGGGCATAAGGGAGGCTGGAGAGGAGAACGGAGGCTGGAGGGAGAGCGGAGGCTGGAGGGGGGGGGTGCTGTCATACAGATGTGAGGGCCGGGGGGAGTGCAGACTCACCGCCACCGGCGTGCGTGTGCTGTAGGAGGAGAGGAGGGGCGGGCAGAGCTGCCGGACAGGAAGTTCCGTCCTCCCTCCTCTCCGGGCGCACGGCGGGCGGCTGGTGTCAGCACGGGGCCCCCCAGGGGGTGGAGGCAATGGGCCCCTCATGCCGAGTGGCGGGATGACAGCGGCGGTCGCAATGCCCGCTACGCGGGCAATGCCTCGCACGGCGTGGTGACGTCACAGTGTGACATAGCCACGACGTGCCGGGGGCCGACAGAAAACGTGCTACGGCAATTATATAGTAGATATATACTAGATGGTGGCCCGATTCTAAAGAATCGGGTAGTCTAGAATCTATATAGAGTTTATTTAGTAATAGGGGAGTGCTGTGAAATTAATTGTGTGTATACAGGAGGCTCAGTGGTTAGCAGAGTATACGGTGGCTCAGTGGTCAGCAGTGAGTGCGGTGGCTCAGTGGTTAGCAGTGAGTGCGGTGGCTCAGTGGTCAGCAGTGAGTGGGGTGGCTCAGTGGTCAGCAGTGAGTGGGGTGGCTCAGTGGTCAGCAGTGAGTGGGGTGGCTCAGTGGTCAGCAGTGAGTGGGGTGGCTCAGTGGTCAGCAGTGAGTGGGGTGGCTCAGTGGTCAGCAGTGAGTGGGGTGGCTCAGTGGTCAGCAGTGAGTGGGGTGGCTCAGTGGTCAGCAGTGAGTGCGGTGGCTCAATGGTCAGCAGAGAGTGCGTTGGCTCAGTGGTCAGCAGAGAGTGCGTTGGCTCAGTGGTCAGCAGAAAGTGCGGTGGCTCAGTGGTCAGCAGTGAGTGCAGCACAGGCTGGAGGGGGCAGAGGCTGGAGGGGGCAGAGGAGGGAGGAGGCAGAGGACGGAGGAGGCAGAAACTGGAGGGGTTAGAGGAGGGAGGGGTCAGAGGAGGGAGGGGTCAGAGGAGGAAGGGGGCGGAGGCTGGGGGGCAGAGGAGAGCGGAGGCTGGGGGGGCAGAGGAGAACGAAGGCTGGAGGGCTGAACACTCACTGGGCTGTCGGCGGTTCCGGAGGCCGGCCCCGGAGCGCGGACGGGGCTAGCTCCGTGATGGAGGAGAGTCACCGGGTGTGTGGAGAGAGCGGCAGGACTGGGAGCGGTGCCGGCGGAGGCCGCACACCGGAGTGTGGGCCGGTCCGGGCCGGTTCCCGCATGTTGGTGGGCGCACACCAGGCTGTGTGCGGAGCCAGTGGCGGGATGGCGGTCCCTGATGGAGAGTGGGCGGTGAGCTGCAGGGCTGTGGGCCGGATGTGGGTGGGCGCAGACGGGGCTCTGTGCAGGGACGGTGGCGGGATAAGGGGGAGTGGTGGCGCTTTAGCGCCCACCGCGAGGCGCTGTGCCATTTTGACAGCGGCTCACGGTGAGCGCTATGCGCTCACCGCTCGTGAGTCTGGTACTTCCGGTTCCGGTCTTTGACACAGGGTGCAGGCCATGACGGAAGTTGAGCGGATTGGCGGGAAGTGGCCTTCAGGTTTTATATATAAGATATATATATAGCAGTACGATGGTATATGGTGGTAATTAGAGCACATGTATAGCAGCACTATGGTATATGGCGGTACATTACAGTACATGTATAGCAGCACTATAGTATATGGCTGTAGATTATAGTAAATGTATAGCAGCACTATAGTATATGGCGGTACATTACAGTACATGTATAGCAGCACTATGGTATATGGCAGTACATTATAGCACATGTATAGCAGCACTATGGTATATGGCAATACTGCGGTGACTGCGGTCCCCCACTCCTCCTGGCCCCGGTCGTCCACAGTAAAAATAAAAAAATCCTCAGTGAGGATACTCACCTGTCCGGTGGCTCGCTCCACCTCCGCCTTGTAGGTCCTACAGGCCTTTAGGACCTGTAGTTGCCTGGGCAAGCGATCAGCTGAGGAGGGGAGGGGGGGCAGGATTGTGTTGGGGGGGCAGAATGGAGCGGGTGGGGCAGGATGGAGCGACCGGGTCAGGATGTAGCGGGAAGGGGGGACAGGATGGAGACGGCAGGGCAGGATGGAGACGGCAGGGCAGGATGGTGGTGGGGGAGGGGGGAGGATGTAGGCGGCGGGGCAGGATGTTGGCGGGGGGTGAGAATGGTGGTGGGGGTGCGGGATGGAGTTGGGGGGGGCAGGATGGTGTTGGGGGTGTCAGGATGGTGTTGGGGGTGTCAGGATGGTGTTGGGGGTGGCAGGATGGAGTTGGGGGTGGCAGGATGGAGTTGGGGTGGCAGGATGGAGTTGGGGGTGGCAGGATGGATAGGGGGTGGCAGGATGGATAGGGGGTGGCAGGATGGATAGGGGGTGGCAGGATGGATAGGGGGTGGCAGGATGGATAGGGGGGGCAGGATGGATAGGGGGGGCAGGATGGATAGGGGGGGCAGGATGGATGGGGGGGGCAGGATGGATGGGGGGCAGGATGGATGGGGGGCAGGATGGAGACGCTCCTCCTGACCCCCTCCGCTCCGCGCGGCACCCGTCCCTCTGGGCCTCCAGTCTCTGCGGCTCCCCCCCCCCTCCCTCTGGGGCTGCACATCCCCCTCCCCCGCTCCTTCATGGTGATAATAAAAATAAAAAAAACCTCAGTGAGGATACTTACCCTGCGGCGGCTCGCTCCAGCCGTCTTGTAGGTGGCAGGACAGGACCTGTCGTTGGCTGGGAAACCGATCTGCTGGGGGTGAGTGGGCAAAGCGGGGTCAGTGGGCAGAGTGGGGGATGAGTGGGAAGAGCAGGGGTTAGTGGGCAGAGTCATTGGGCAGAGCAGGGGTCAGTGGGCATAATCAGTAGTCAGAGCAGGGTCAGTAGGCAGAGCTGGGGCCTGTGGGCAGAGCTGGGGTCAGTGGGCATGGTCAGTAGCCAGAGGGGGTGGGTAAGTAGGCAGAGCAGGGTCAGTGGGCAGAGCGGGGGTGAGTGGGCAGAGTGGTGGGTGAATGGGCAGAGCAGGGTCAGTGAGCAGGATTGGGGCGTCAGTGGTCAGAGCAGGGTAATAGCGGGGGTCAGTGGTCAGAGCAGGGGTTAGTAGGCAGAGTGATTGGGCAGAGCAGGGGTCAGTGGGCACAGTCAGTAGGCACAGCAGGGGTTAGTGGGAAAAATTAGTGGGCAGAGCAGGGGTGAGTGGGCAGAGCAGGGGTGAGTGGGCACAGTCAGTGAGCAGAGCAGGGGTCAGCGGGCAGAGCGGGGGTGAGTGGGCAGAGCAGGGTTTAGTGGGTATAGCAAGGGTTATTGGGCACAGTCAGTGGGCAGAGCAGGGGTCAGTGGGCACTGAGTGGGCAGAGAAGGGTGAGTGGGTAGAGCATGGGTGAGTGGGCACGGTCAGTTGGCAGAGCAGGGGTCAGTGGGCATGGTGAAAGGGCAGAGCGGGGGGTGAGTGAACAGAGGGTGGTCAGTGGGCAGGGCAGGGTGAGTGGTAAAAGCAGGGGCGAGTGGGCAGAGCGGGGGTGAGTGGGCAGAGCGGGAGTAAATGAGCAGAGCAGGGTCAGTAGGCAGTGTGAGGGGTCAGTGGGCAAAGCAAGGTCAGTGGGCAGTGTGAGGGGTAAGTGGGCATAGCATGTTCAGTGGGCAGTGTGAGGCGTGAGTGGGCAGTGTGAGGGGTCAGTGGGCAGTGTGAGGGGTCAGTGGGCAGAGCAGGGTCAGTGTGAGGGGTGAGAGGGCAGAGCAGGGTCAGTGGGGCATGTGAGGGGTCAGTGGGCAGAGCAGGGTGAGTGGGCAGTGTGAGTGGTCAGTGAGCAGAGCAGGGTCAGTGGGGCGTGTGAGGGGTCAGTGGGCAGAGCAGGGTGAGTGGGCAGTGTGATTGGTCAGTGAGCAGAGCAGGGTGAGTGGGCATTGAGGGGTCAGTGGGCAGAGCATGTTCAGTGGGCAGAGGAGGGGCAGTGTGAGGGGTCAGTGGGCTGAGCAGGGCGAGTGGGCAGAGCAGGGTCAGTGAGGGGTCAGTGGGGAGAGGATGGTCAGTGGGCAGAGCAGGGTCAGTGTGAGGGGTCAGTGGGCAGTGAGGGGTGAGTGGGCAGAGCAGGATGAGTGGCCAGTGTGAGGGGTCAATGGGCCGAGCAGGGTGAGTGGGCAGAGCATGGTCAGTGGGCATAGTGGGGGTGAGTGGGCAGAGAGGGGGTGAGTGGGCAGAGAGTGGGGGTGAGTGGGCAGAGCAGAATGAGTGGGCAGAGCAGGGTGAGTGGGCAGAGTGGGTGAGGGGGCAGAGAGGGAGTGAGTGGGCAGAGTTTGGGGGTGAGTGGGCAGAGTGGGGGTCAGTGGTCAGAGTGGGGGTGAGTGGGCAGAGCAGGGTCAGGGGCAGAGAGAGGGTCAGTGTGCAGAGTGGGGGTGAGGGGGCAGAGAGGGGTTCAGGGGGAAGAGTAGGGGGGTGAGTGGGCAGAGTTGGGGGTGAGTGGTCAGAGTGGGGGTCAGTGGTCAGAGTGGGGGTCAGTGGGCAGAGCAGGGACAGAGTGGGGGTCAGTGTGCAGAGTGGGGGTGAGGGGGGCAGAGAGGGGGTGAGGGGGGCAGAGTTGGGGGTTGAGTGGGCAGAGTTGGGGGGTGAGTGGGCAGAGTGGGGGTGAGTGGGCAGGGTCAGGGGCAGAGTGTGGGTCAGTGGTCAGAGTGGGGGTGAGTGGGCAGGGTCAGGGGCAGAGTGTGGGTCAGTGGTCAGAGTGGGGGTGGGTGGGCAGAGCAGGGTCAGAGTGGGGGTCAGTGGGCAGAGCGGGGGGTGAGGGAGCAGATCGTGGGTCAGTGTGCAGTGCAGGGGGATGAATAGGCAGAGGAGGTTAGATCGGGACAGGACCTTTGATGACGTCACGGTCATGTGATCTGTGACTCCACCCATCATCGTGACGTCATTAAAGGTCCTCAAGCAGGATGAAGAGAGATGGCGGGTGGCTGGAGGGAGCTGTGGTAAGGGGGGGGGTGACCGGACAGTGGAGGGGGTCTGTGCTGAGAGGCGGGGGGTGACCGGAGAGTGGAGGGCGGCTATGGTGACAGGCAGGGGGGTGATGGGGCAGCGGGGGGAAGGCAGTGGAGGATGGCTATGGTGAGAGGCAGGGGGGTGATGGGGCAGCGGGGGCTGTGGGCCGGATGTGGGTGGGCGCACACGGGGCTGTGTGCAGGGCCGGTGGCGGGATAATGGCGAGTGGTGGCGCTTTAGCGCCCACTGCAAGCCGCTGTGCCACGTTGACAGCGGCTCGCGGTGAGCGCTACGCGCTCACCGCTCGTGGGTCTGCTACTTCCGATTCCGGTCTTTGTCACAGGGCGCAGGCCGTCACGGAAGTTGAGCGCATAGACCGGAAGTGGCCTTCGGGTTTTATATATAAGATATATATATATATATATATATATATACACTGCACAGTACCACTTCTCCTGTCCTGTATACTGGGTGTAATCCTCGGTATCTGTATTATTCTGTATATATACACTGCAAAGTACCACTTCTCCTGTCCTGTATACTGGGTGTAATCCTCAGTATCTGTATTATTCTGTATATATACACTGCACAGTACCACTTCTGCTGTCCTGTATACTGGGTGTAATCTTCAGTATCTGTATTATTCTGTATATATACACTGCACAGTACCACTTCTGCTGTCCTGTATACTGGGTGTAATCTTCAGTATCTGTATTATTCTGTATATATACACTGCACAGTACCACTTCTGCTGTCCTGTATACTGGGTGTAATCCTCATTATCTGTATTATTCTGTATGTATACACTGCACAGTACCACTTCTCCTGTCCTGTATACTGGCTGTAATCTTCAGTATCTGTATTATTCTAAAAAAAGTCCTGTTCACTGGGCACTGCTAAGTTAAGGAGAAGTGCTTATTTTTTCATATGGGTATATGCGAGGTGGAGCATTGCTGGCCGCCTCTGGGTGCCCGCTATATATCACATCAATAATAGCATAAAAAGAAAAAAGATAGCGGCACTCACCGGGCGTGTTTCAAAGGTGCTTTATTTGGGTACCCTCATTCCAGGGTCCCACTCAGGAGGGAGGGGGTGCAGAGACAGCAGAGATGACGGATCTCCGTTTCGGGGCTCCTACCCCTTCCACGGACCTCAATGTCTCATTGAGGTCCGTGGAAGGGGTAGGAGCCCCGAAACGGAGATCCGTCATCTCTGCTGTCTCTGCACCCCCTCCCTCCTGAGTGGGACCCTGGAATGAGGGTACCCAAATAAAGCACCTTTGAAACACGCCCGGTGAGTGCCGCTATCTTTTTTCTTTTTTTTTTTCTTTTTATGCTATTATCTGTATTATTCTGTATATATACACTGCACAGTACCACTTCTCCTGTCCTGTATACTGGCTGTAATCTTCAGTATCTGTATTATTCTGTATATATACACTACACAGTACCACTTCTCCTGTCCTGTATACTGAGTGTAATCGTTAGTATCTGTATTATTGTATACTAGATGGCGGCCCGATTCTAAAGAATCGAGTAGTCTAGAATCCATATATAGTTTATTTACTAATAGTTAGGGGAGTGCGGTGAAATTAATTGTGTGTATACAGGTAATTAGTGGGTATCAGAGTATACGGTGGCTCATTGGTTAGCACTGTATATGGTTGCTCAATGGTTGGCACTGTATATGGTGGCTCAGTGGTTAGCACTGTATTTGGTGGCTTAGTGGTTGGCACTGTATATGGTGGCTCAGTGGTTAGCACTGTATATGGTGGCTCAGTGGTTAGCACTGTATATGTTGGCTCAGTGGTTACCACTGTATATGGTGGCTCAGTGGTTAGCACTGTATACGGTGGCTCAGTGGTTAGCCTTGTATACGGTGGCTCAGTGGTTAGCCTTGTATACGGTGGCTCAGTGGTTAGCACTGTACATGGTGGCTCAATGGTTAGCACTGTATATGGTGGCTCAGTGGTTAGCTCTGTATACGGTGGCTCAGTGGTTAGCACTGTATTCGGTGGCTCAGTGGTTAGCACTGTATACGCTGGCTCAGTGGTTAGCACTTTATACGCTGGCTCAGTGGTTAGCACTGTATATGGTGGCTCAGTGGTTAGCACTTTATACGGTGGGTCAGTGGTTAGTACTGCGCGGTGGCTTAGTGGTTTGCACAGAATGATGGCTGAGTGGTTAGCACAGTATACGCTGGCTCAGTGGTTAGCACAGTATGATGGCTCAGTGGTTTTCAGGGTAATTGATGGCTCAGTGGTTAGCAGTGTATTTGATGGCTCAGTGGTCTTCACGGTGTGAAGGTTCAGTGGTTTGCACAGTGCGGTGGCTCAGTGGTTTTCACAGTGCGTTGGCTCAGTGGTTAGCACTGCGCAGTGGCTCAGTGGTCAGTGCAGCATGGAGGCAGAGTGGTATTCGCAAGATGGAGGCAGAGTGGTCAGCGCAGGATGGGGGCAGAGTGGTCAGCGCAGGATGGGGGCAGAGTGGACAGCGCAGGATGGAGGCTCAGTGGTCAGCACAGGATGGAGTGGTCAGCGCAGGATGGAGTGGTCAGCGCAGGATGGAGGCTCAGTGGTCAGTGCAGGATGGAGGCTCAGTGGTCAGCACAGGATGGAGTGGTCAGCGCAGGATGGAGGCTCAGTGGTCAGCACAGGATGGAGGCTCAGTGGTCAGCGCAGGATGGAGGCTCAGTGGTCAGCGCAGGACGGAGGCTGAGTGGTCAGCGCAGGATGGAGGCTGAGTGGTCAGCGCAGGATGGAGGCTGAGTGGTCAGCGCAGGATGGAGGCTGAGTGGTCAGCACAGGATGGAGGAGAGTGGTCAGCGCAGGATGGAGGCTGAGTGGTCAGGACAGGATGGAGTGGTCAGCGCAGTAAGTAGGCTCAGTGGTCAGCACAGGATGGAGACTTAGTGGTGAGCACAGGATGGAGTGGTCAGCACAGGACTGAGTGGTCAGCACAGCATGGAGGTTGAGTGGTCAGCACAGGATGGAGGCTGAGTGGTCAGCGCAGGATGGAGGCTCAGTGGTCAGCGCAGGATGGAGGCTGAGTGGTCAGCACAGGATGGAGTGGTCAGCACAGGATGGAGGCTCAGTGGTCAGCACAGGATGAAGGCTCAGTGGTCAGCACAGGATGGAGTGGTCAGCGCAGGATGGAGGCTCAGTGGTCAACGCAGGATGGAGGCTCAGTGGTCAGTACAGGATGGAGGCTCAGTGGTCAGAGCGGGATGGAGGCAGAGTGGGCAGCGCAGGATGGAGGCAGAGTCGTGAGCGCAGGATGAGGAAGAGTGGTCAGCGCAGGATGGAGGCTCAGTGGTCAACGCAGGATGGAGGCTCAGTGGTCAGCGCAGGATGGAGGCTCAGTGGTCAGCGCAGGATGGAGGCTCAGTGGTCAGCACAGGATGGAGGCTGAGTGGTCAGCACAGGATTGAGTGGTCAGCACAGGATGGAGGCTCAGTGGTCAGCACAGGATGGAGGCTCAGTGGTCAGCACAGGATGGAGGCTCAGTGATCAGCGCAGAATGGAGGCTCAGTGGTTAGCGCAGGATGGAGGCTTAGTGGTGAGCGCAGGATGGAGACAGAGTGGTCAGCACAGGAAGGAGGCAGAGTGGTCAGCACAGGAAGGAGGCAGAGTGGTCAGCACAGGATGGAGGCTCAGTGGTCAGCGCAGGATGGAGGCTGAGTGGTCAGCGCAGGATGGAGGCAGAGTGGTCAGCACAGGATGAAGGCTGAGTCGTCAGCACAGGATGGAGGAAATCTATTTGAACTCCGGGTCTCCTGTGGAAGCGCTGTACCAATAGACCGGTATACTTATTACCAAACTTCTGATAATAGAAGCTAGAGCAGAAGGAATTTTAAACAAAAAAGAATTTAGATTTCTGAATATAAATAAATATAAAGTCCCCCATTTTTATTTTTTGCCAAAAATCCATAAGAATAAAACAGATCCACCAGGGCGCCCAATTATTTCAGGGATTGAGAGCATGACCAGTAACCTTTCCCATTATGTTGATTTATTTTTGCAACAATATAATTTAAAATTAGACTCATATCTTAAGGATTCCTCACATTTGATCAGCTTAATAACAAAACTTCCCCAATTAAAAGGTTCCCTACTTATCACTTTAGATGTCAGGTCCCTGTATTCAAATATCCCGCATCAAAAAGGTATAGGGGTCATCAATCATTTTTTAAGACAGGATAAAAAGATCCTGGTGAAACAGAAAGAATTTATTGGTGCTGGAATTGAATTTATTTTTAGAAAATAATGTGTTTTCTTTTGAGGATAAATTGTTTAAACAGATTAAAGGCTGTGCGATGGGCACGAGATTTGCCCCCAGTTATGCTGGATTATATATGGGGGCGTTCGAGTCTCGATCCATCGCACAGTCTAGTTTGGGTAAAAAACACATAAAAATTTTAAACGTTTTATTGACGATTTAATAATTATTTGGACTGGTACCAGGGAGGAAGCAACAGAATTTGTGAATTCATTAAACCTAAATAACTGGGGACTTATTTTCACTATGAATATCTCAGACAAAAATATACAGTTCCTGGACCTCATGATTACCATCAATGAGGAGGGAGAGATAACCACATCCACTTTTTTCAAAATGTGGATGTAAATAGTTATCTGGAGTTTAATAGTAGCCACCTGCCCACCTGGATTAAAAATATACCTTATGGACAGTACCTCAGAATCAGAAAAAACTGTACAAATGAGATTAAATTCAAACAAGAAGCCTCTATACTAAAGAGAAGGTTTAGAGAGAGAGAGGATACCGAGCAGACTCCTAGCGGATGCTTATAATAGAAGTAAGAACCGCACACAGAGTGAGATAATTAAGCAAATGGAATTAAATAAAGAAAAATGAAAGAAGGGGAGAACGATATTGTAAATTATAGGTGTAATCTAGTAACAGCTTTCAACCAATCATATAGGGAAATTTACACAATTTTGGGTAAATACTGGTTTATTTTAAAGGGGGATCCTATCCTCTCAAAAATTATAACAGAAAAAAACAGAGATTATTTTTAGAGGAGGGAGAACCCTCCAGGCCTTAATAGCCCCGAACAAAATAAAAAATATGAATATTGGGAGCAAAGAACAACAAACAAAGACCAATGAAAAAATAAAAAATGGGTGCTATAAATGCAACTCACGACGATGTGAATGGTGCAATAGCATTGTACATGGATGTAATAAGTTCACATCCAATACAACTGAGGAATCGTTCCCAATTAAACAGAGAATGGATTGTAGGTCACAATTTGTAATATATATGTTGGAGTGTCCCTGCAAACTCCAATATATAGGTAGAACGATCCAGACAATGCAGGCTAGGCTGAGTAAGCACAGATCAAATATCAGAAAGGGGTATTTAAATCACAGCATCTCAAGACACTATCATCAGATACATGAAAGGGATCCCACCAGTCTTAAATTAATAATCCTAGAACAAATAAGTGAGGAAGTACATGATAGGATTGAGAAATTAAATAAGAAAGAAATGTATTGGATTTTTAAAATGGGTACATTGGCACCGGAGGGCCTTAATCTCTCAATAGAGAATAATATATAAACCCATAATTACCATTTGCAGAAGTCATCTTTTAAGATCAGATCGTTTGTATAGATTTCATGATGTTTTAATCATTTGTATATGTATTTTTTATATGTAATTTTTTATATGAAATTTTTAGATGAAGTTTTTATATGTAATTTTCATGTGAATTTTTTTAAGTGTAATAATTATGTGTATCTAATAGGTGGATTTTGTTTAATAATATTGTAGTGTTTTTACTATCTTGAATTTTTAATGTACTCCTGGATGAATAGTTATGTTTTTGTCACAAAAGAACGGGCAGTTGTGCAATAGAATAAAAAGGGCTCGTATTGTGCATTAAATAGAACTGCTTATATAGCTATTTAGACATTTGGATTAAAAAGAGTTAAAAAAAAAAAAAAAAAAAAAAAAGTCTATTTTCAACCTAAAAGCAAGGGATGGGTTAATGGAGGATTTATAAGGATACCAAATGTAAGGTCTGATATCCACTTGAGGAAGACGCCCTCAGCGTCGAAACATGTTGTGGGAGAGGACCTAGTGTGATTTGAACAATAAACTTACAGGTAAAATACTTGTTGAAGTGTAGCTGTCTTCATATCCCAGCGCTCACCCAAACATCGTTTTATTCCACTTCCTGCCAGGTTGGGTCAGTTACTGGATCATCCACCACGTCGTCTTCCACTTCAGCACCCTGGTCCTCCTCCTGACTTTGTGGCAATTGAGTCTCATCATCGTCCACCTCTTGTTGAGACACGTTCCCACCGTTGCCTTTGTGAGACCGTTGCTGCTCAAATATTTGGGCATCGGTACGTACAATCTCCTCATGACCCACTTCAACAGGAGCTGGCGGGAGGCCAGATTCTGCGAATGGATAACTGAACAACTCTTCAGAGTGTCCAAGTGTGGGATCAGTTATGTCCGGGTCCTGGCACTCGGCATGGTGGGAGGAAGGAGGATCAGGGTGTGGAATGTGCAGTCCACTCTCACGGCTACTGACACTTGACCGTGTTGAAGACAGGGTATTTGTGGTGGTGCCAAACTGACTGGAAGCATTATCCGCTATCCAACTAACAACCTGTTGACACTGGTCTTGGTTTAATAGTGGAGTACTGCTGCGTTCACCTAGAAATTGTGACAAGAAAGTCGAGCGAGATGATGTGGGTGTTTGTCGTGGCGCAATTCGAGCTTGCACACGGGCTCGTCATCTACCTGCACCACCATCACGTCCAGTTCCTTGTCCCTTGCCACCGGACTTGCACATTTTCAATGTGTTGCTGAATGCATACAGCTAAATTAGTGCAGACAAGAGTATGTTTTTAGCACAAGGCTTTTGGTGTACCCTAATTAACGCTGCAACCTAGAGGAGCAGCACTTAGATGCAAATTTAGTGCAGACAAGAGTATGTTTTTAGCACGACCCTAAGTTTTGAAATTAAGGCCCTGCATGTGGACTAGTCAGACACAAACGCTGACTACAATAGCGTGTCTTTTGGCGTATCCTAATTTACGCTGCAACAGACTGTAGCAGCACTGTAATGCAAATTTAGTGCAGACACGAGTATGTTTTTAGCAAGACCCTAAGTATTGAAATTAAGGTCCTGCAGGTGGACTAGTCAGGCACAAACGCTGACTACAATAGCGTGCCTTTTGGCGTATCCTAATTTACGCTGCAACAGACTGTAGCAGCACTGAGATGTAAATTTAGTGCAGACAAGAGTATGTTTTTAGCACGACCCTAAGTTTTGAAATTAAGGTCCTGCAGGTGGACTAGTCAGACACAAACGCTGACTACAATAGCGAGTCTTTCGGTGTACCCTAATTAACGCTGCAACCTACAGTAGCAGCAATTAGATGCAAAATGAGTGCAGAGAAGAGGTTTTTTTAGCACAAGGCTTTTGGTGTACCCTAATTAACGCTGCAACCTACAGTAGCAGCAATTAGATGCTA
>JARQOC010001047.1:0-51631 GCA_033576535.1 Allobates femoralis | reverse complement strand
TTGCTTTTAGTACCAGTCAGTTTCCCGAGCACTTCACAGTGATGTAGTATATAAACATTCAATACCAACCTGTGAAATATACACTAGAGGAAATAAGTATTTGATCCCTGCTGATGTTGTAAGTTTGCCCACTGACAAAGACATGAACAGTCTATAATTGTAAGGGAAGGTTAATTTTAACAGTGAGAGATAGAATATCAAACATAAAATCCAGAAAATCACATTGTCTGAATTATATAAAGTTATTTGCACTTTACTTAGAGAAATAAGTATTTGATCCCTCTGGCAAACAAAAATTAATACTTGGTGGTAAAACCCTTGTTGGCAGCACAGTAGTCAGATGTTTTTTGTAGTTGATGATGAGGTTTGCACACATGTCAGGAGGAATTTTGCTCCACTCTTTTTTGCAGATTATCTCTAAATCATTTAGGATTTTGAGGCTGTCGCTTAAAAATTCGGTGCTTCAGTTCCTCTATAAGTTTTCTATGGGAATAAGGTCTTGAGACTAGCTACGCCACTCCATGATCTTAATAAATGTGCTTCTTTTTGAGCCAGTCTTCGATGACTTGGCTGTATGTTTTGAGTCATTGTCGTGCTGGAAGACCCAGCCACGACCCATTTTTAATGTCCTGGCAGTAAGAAGGAGGTTGTCACTTGTGATTTTATGGTACATGGCTTCATCCATTTTCCCATTGATGCGGTGAAGTAGTCCTGTGCCCCTAGCAGAGAATCACCACTAAAACATAATGTTTTCACCGCTATCCTTGACTGTGGGGATGGTGTTCTTTGGGTCATAGGCAGCATTTCTCTTCCTCGAAACATGGCGAGTTGAGTTAATGCCAAAGAGCTCAATGTTTGTCTCATCTGACCACAGCACCTTCTCCCAATCACTCTTACAATCACCAAGTTTATTGTTTATTGGCCCATGTGCCTTCTTGAGCAGTGGGACTTTGTGGGCACTGCAGGATGTAATCCATTACAGTGTAATGTGTTACCAATGATTTTCTTGGGGACAGTGGCCACAGCTGCCTTTGAGATAATTAACAAGTTCCCCCCGTGTAGTTTTAGGCTGATCTATCACCTTCCTCATGATCCTGGATTCCCCACAAGGTGAGATTTGCATGGAGCCCCAGATCAATGCCTTGTGCAGGTCTAGGATCTTTTCCCTGACATCCTTACAAAGCTCTTTGGTCTTGCCATGTTGTAGAGGTTAGAGTCTGACTAGTTAATTGAGTGTGTGGACAGGAGGCTTTTATACAGGTGACAATGTAAGACAGCCGTCTAAAATGAAGTTAACGAGTTGATTAGGAGCATCTAACTGGTCTGCAGGAGCCGAACTCCTAATGGTTGGGAGGGGACCAAATACTTATTTCTCTCTTCAAAATGCAAATACATTTACAGTTAGGAAAAAAAGTATTTAGTCAGCCACCAATTGTGCAAGTTCTCCCACTTATAAAGATGAGGTCGGCCTGTAATTGACATCATAGGTGACCTCAACTATGAGAGACAAAATGAGAAAACAATCCTGAAAATCACATTGGCTGATTTGGAATGATTTTTTTTTAAAATTTTGGTGGAAAATAAGAATTTGGCCACTAATAGTGATGAGTGAGTGCATTCATTATTATTCGCTATTCGCATGGATAGTTCGGTATTTGCATTATTCGTTATTTGTGTACTCGCCTTACCATATTCACATGTCCCGCCCTGCAGTTTTGACACCTCCATTGCAGCCACTAATCATGCTGGGCTTCTTTACCAATTATAGTAATGCTGCAGACATCTTGGTTGTGGCATTGCTGCGATTGGCTGGCCGCACAGCGTCATAGATGACTCATAAGGCCTATTAAAGCGCTGCTGCCATTTTACCCGCATTGCATCCAAAGCCATCATTGGAGAACCATAAGGACAGATCGCTCAGCTGACAAGGAGAGTGTTAGGCCTCTTCATAATACAAAAGCCCTTTTGATGGCTACCTGAAGTGTACCTCAGTGACAGTGTAGAATAGCAAGGGAGAGTTATTGTGTGGCGCCCCGCAACGAGTGCGTCACAGGAGGGTATTGCATCCCTGACTGCAGATGCAATATTCTCTGACTAAGCAATGACATGGTTAAAACTCAGAACTCCATACATTACATGCACCACTAGCATAGAGGGCCAATAAGGTCCTGGTGGGTGGAGTGTAGGAATAGAGTGTGAGAGAAGAGAATGTAGGAGAAGGAGGAAGGACGTGGTCGGGAGGAACGTAGGAGAGGGGGCTCTGCACAGTACCGTGCAGCCCCGGGGACCACCTACCGGTTGGCGCCATTACTCGGTGCCTAACAACCGAAACTCTGGGCGACCATCTACGGGTCAAAATACACCCGCGCCCATCTACAACCGGATCACTGGTTCCGAAGCTAGCAAGTCGTTTATCACTACTATGCAAACCAGGAGTGGAGGGACCGCTATACAGGAGCACCCCACCGCCGCCGCAAACAGAGCCGTCTTGCCAGTGGAGTACCCACCAAAAGGACTGAGGCTCCCCTCACACCGGAACGTACACACCGGCAGGGAAATTGAAGTAGCCCCTTGTACCCGAACTTGGCACACAAAGGCGACATCGGCAACTCACCTAGAACAAGCTTAGATTGGAGGAACACCGTGGTGCTCTGAAACAACACCGGTCATTGCTAAGTCCACTCAGTCTGTTACCCGTTACCTGTATACCTTGTATCATCTGCTGGATACAGTAAAATACCCGTTACAGATACTATCAGTGTCCGTGCCTTTTTCAGAACTGTCTAACTCCGTGTACTAAAGGTAACTGAGCTGCCTCAAAACATCTTGTGCAGCTCCTGGCTCCGGGGACTCCCGCTCGTCCTGTGGGGAGCGTTCCATCTTGCTGCATCACATCTCCCAGAGGCCCAAGCAGCGCCGGTGAAATCACCGGAATTCCCGCAGGTGGCGTCACAACAAGAATTAACCCCTTATCTGTTCGGCCAACTTTATTGATCTGGACCACCGGGCCCACACAGCCTCGGGCGCGGTACCGTGACAGGGAGCAGCGACAGCCCGAGACGTGCACACCCCGGCTACGTTGAGTCAATTGGAGCAGGGAGAGTTGAAAGGATGTGTTCATCAGCTGTATAATACCACAAAAACAATAGCTCTTTTGAGAGCTGAAGAGACAGTAGAGAGTTAGACTACAGGGAGGGCGAGTTACTGGAGCAGGGTCAGTGTCCAGCAGGGTGAACGCAAAGCAGCAGTACTTGAAAACTTCCTACTGCCTGCTACTTAACTCGCAGCAGTCCATTTATTCCGCTGGTGCTTCTGTCCACATTTTAAAAAGGCGGTTTGCCCAACACAAGACAACAGTACTGCAAAACTTGCTACTGCCTTCTACTGACCTTGCAGCAGTCCATTTAACTCACTATTGTGGCTGTGACATCTAGGTTGGCTTGTGCTATCCACACCAAAAACTGTCAACAAAACACAAAATGCATAAAAAGCCTGTTGGTAAGGGACAGGGATGTGGACGTGGTGGTGTCAGTGCTGTTTATGAAGGCATTGAGTCTGTGTCAGCTGAGATAACGGAGCATTCATCCACTCTGTTCCTGGAAAATTTTCCAGGTCTGGAATGTAAACAAGTGTTGAAGCCAAAAATCTAAAAGCAGGTTCTATCTTTGATAGAAGACACGGCCTCTACGCAATTTTCAACCAGCAACAAATCTTCCACGACCACACAGTCTAATGTCGATACACAGAAGGATGGCCCATCCAATCCTGAAGCTGATTCTCCTTCCTCCCACCATTATCAGTCACAGAAGACATATGAACCCAAACTTGGCCACTCAGAGGATCTATTTTATTTGTATCCTTTGGTTGGCTCTGGCCTATCACCGTGCAGCATCAAAGAGCGACATGAGGAGGTGTCGTGCATTGAAGGGATATCTGGCTAGTCCTGTGTTGAGACTCTTAAACAAGGCTCCACAGACTCAATGCGCCTAGGAATTCACTGTGTTGAGTGCTTTAGCCCAGGGGTCCCAACCATTGGGCGTGGGTCTGGGTGCCGGTCCGCACCGCCGCAGACCAGCACTACACATTGTGTGCTCTGCGGCGGCTCCCGGAGTGATGTCACTGCCCCCTGCATCATTTATTACGTTCACCCTCTCTTGTATTCACATAGCTTAGGAAAAGAACTACAGGAGAAGCCATCAGCCAATCACAGTGCAGCAGCCAGGCCCTGATTGGCTAGTCGCTTTTGCACTGTGATTGGCTAATGGCTTCACTGAGGAAAAGAAGAGAGATGACGTGATGCAGCAGGTGCTGGGGGGGGGGGGGGTTAAAGAGGAAGCTAGTGGGTTAAAGAGGAGGCTGGGGGGTTAAAGAGGAAGTTAGTGGGTTAAAGAGGAGGCTGGGGGGTTAAAGAGGAGACTGGTGGGTTAAAGAGGAGACTGGTGGGTTAAAGAGGAGACTGGGGGGTTAAAGAGGAGACTGGGGGGTTAAAGAGGAGACTGGGGGGTTAAAGAGGAGACTAGGGGGTTAAAGAGGAGACTGGGGGGTTAAAGAGGAGACTGGGGGGTTATAGAGGAAACTGGGGGGTTAAAGAGGAGGTTGGGGGGTTAAAGAGGAGACTGGTGGGTTAAAGAGGAAGCTAGTGGGTTAAAGAGGAGGCTGGGGGGTTAAAGAGGAGACTGGTGGGTTAAAGAGGAGACTGGTGGGTTAAAGAGGAGACTGGGGGGTTAAAGAGGAGACTGGGGGGTTAAAGAGGAGACTGGGGGGTTAAAGAGGAGACTAGGGGGTTAAAGAGGAGACTGGGGGGTTAAAGAGGAAACTGGGGGGTTAAAGAGGAGGTCGGGGGGTTAAAGAGGAGACTGGTGGGTTAAAGAGGAAGCTAGTGGGTTAAAGAGGAGGCTGGGGGGTTAAAGAGGAGACTGGTGGGTTAAAGAGGAGACTGGTGGGTTAAAGAGGAGACTGGGGGGTTAAAGAGGAGACTGGGGGGTTAAAGAGGAGACTGGGGGGTTAAAGAGGAAGCTAGTGGGTTAAAGAGGAGGCTGGAGGGTTAAAGAGGAGACTAGGGGGTTAAAGAGGAGACTGGGGGGTTAAAGAGGAAACTGGGGGGTTAAAGAGGAGGTTGGGGGGTTAAGGAGGAGACTGAGGGGTTAAAGAGGAGGCTGGGGGGTTACAAAGGAGGCTGGGGGTTAAAGAGGAGGCTAGGGGGTTAAAGAGGAGACTGGGGGGTTAAAGAGGAGGCTGGGGGGTTAAAAATGAGGCTGGGGTTAAAAAGGAGGCTGGGGGGTTAAAGAGGAGGCTGGGGGGTTAAAGAGGAGGCTGGGGGATGGAAAAGCAAGTTATGGTTAGAAGAGGAGGCTGGGGGGTTAAAGAGGAGGCTGGAGGCTGAAAGAGGAGGCTGGGGGATGGAAAAGCAGGTTATGGCTGGAAGAGGAGGCTGGGGGGTGAAAGAGGAGGCTGGAGGCTGAAAGAGGAGGCTGGAAAAGCAGGTTGTGGCTGGAAGAGAAGGCTGGAGGCTGAAAGAGGAGGCTGCAGGCTGGAAAAGCAGGTTGTGGCTGGAAGAGGAGGCTGGGGTCTGGAAAAGGAGGCTGAGGGCTGAAAGAGGAGGCTGGGGGCTGGAAAAGGAGGCTGGGGCTGCAGAAGGAGGCTGGAGGCTGCAAAAGGAGGCTGGGGCTGCAAGGGGATAGAGAAATAAGAGATTCCCCGCAAATAAGATGTAATGCATCTTTTGGGGAAACAGGATACTAAACCCCACCCCTTCTACATGGCCCCACCCCATATGGTCAAAGCCCCACCCCCTATAACACCTCCCGCGGGCCTCTGAGAAATTATCTTGCTTGACGCCGGTCCCCGGAGCAAAAAAGGTTGGGGACCCCTGCTTTAGCCGACTGCCTGCAGTGTTTTCTTGGACTGGTCTCCCTGAGATCAGTGAATGCTTTATGTCTGCAGTTCAGAAAGCTGACGCTCATACCTCCTGCCCACAAGCTATGGTGGCTCACTCCCAACAAACATCAACCACATTCACTTCCTTGTCCATTTGAAGCGTCCAATTGTCAGTGCCTGAGACCTTGGAAAGAAAGCGTAAATACCCAGCCATGCACCCACAGGAACAAACACTAAACTCCCACATTGCCAAATTGCTAGCTGTGGAGATGTTGTTGTTTAGGCTTTTGGGCACACATTCTTTCTGTGATCTCTTGGGTGTGGCTGCCCCACGATACAGTTCCCAGCCGCCACTATTTTGCTCAGTGTGCCGTCCCTGCAGTACACAAGCACGTGTTGAACAATCTGAACTGTGCTCTCACCAAAGCTGTAACAGGGAAGGGCCACCTAACAACAGACACCTGGACAAGTTGTTGACAGGGGCGATACCTTTTTGTCATGGCGAACTGGGTGAACCTGGTGGTGAGTGGCACAAAGGCAGAATGTGGAACATCGCAGGGACGGCACACTGAGCAAAATAGTGGGACCAACTTCTGTCAGGGTTTCTGCCTCCTCATATTCCAGTTGCTCTCTCCCCTCCTCTTGCCCTTCATCCTCCGCAGAATTACCCTCCCCATCGATGCCAAGCTGGGACCTGTGCAGCAGCGCATCGGCAAAACAGCAACATGCTCTACTAAAGCTGATCTGTTTAGGTCAGAAACCACACACTGCAGCAAAGCGTTGGCAGTAACAGACCGATCAGTGGCTCTTCCTGCTGTACCTCCAACCCGGTCTGGTCATCTGCAATAATGGGCAACACCTGGTGGCGGTTTTAAAGGTTGGCAAGCTGGTAGACGTGCCATTCTTGGTTCATGTGTTCAACCTAGTTGTTCAGAAATTTCTAAAAACTTACAGTGACTTGATGTACCTCCTGACAAGGTGCGATGTATTAGCGCCCAATTATGCCATTCCTCAGCCACTTTTGCTGCTGTTACAGCACTGCAAAAGTGCTTAAATTTGCCAAATCACTGACTCATTCGAGACCTGCCCACAGGGTGGAACTCTATCTATCATATGTTGGCAAGGCTTAGTGAGTAGCAGAGGGCAGTAGTTGAATACCAACTTCAACATTCCCGTCAGATTGAGATTCAGTCAACACGCCGAGCAACTGTCTCAAGAACGTTGAGTACTGCACCAACCTCGTGAGTGATGATCAGGCTATTTTCAGCGTAACCATCCTGTTGCTGTGTCTCCTTAAACAATCACTGCATAATCTCAAAGATGAAGCTTTAAGTGTCCAGCATGTTGGCATGGAGACAGATTTCCGAATGGGTGATACTACCCAGCCCAGCCAATATGCTGAGGCAACATTGGATGTTGCGCAGGAGGATGAGGAGGAAGATGACTTCTTTTACTGTGCTACCCAGGGGCCTCCTAATGCTGCAGAGGGGACACCAAACCCAAACTTCGTGTCTGTCCAGGCTGGATGGGCTGGAGAGGAGGAGATAGAGGAGAGGAGTCAGCGTGAGAAGAGAATGGGTACTGATCCTACTGTTGGGGATACTGAAGATTTGCCTATTGCCAGCTTGGCCCACATGGCACAGTTCATGTGTAACTGTTTGTGGCAAAATCCTCGTGTGATACACATTTTATCAAACAACCTATACTGGTTGGCCACCTTTCTTGATCCACGGTACAAGGAGAAAATTCTTTCTCTAGTTTTGGAGTCAACCAGCTTTTTTAAAATAGAATCCTTCAAAAGGGTTGTTGTAGATTAGTTGCTGAAAACATCACCCCCAGACAATGATGGTGGCAGAGGTAATGGCTCTTTTCAACTCCAAGATATAATGGGGAGAGACATGAACACCATGTCCAACAGAGGTGGTGGGTAAATCTGCAGAAATCGGGCATTTTTCAATAAACCAGCCCAACAGCAAGGGCTATTTGTGCCTTTAACAATGCCAAGGAGGGAGAAGTTGCAGAACATGGTCAAGTGGTCTTAAGTGACCATACGTGCGTCCTTTCTGCCACTTCAGTTCCCTTTTATTATTGGGTGTCCAAGCTGAACATTTGGCCTGAGCTCTCCTTATACACCTAAGAGGTGCTGGCCTGCCCGGCTGTTACTGTGATGTCAGAGCATGTTTTCAGTTCTGCTGGATCAATCATCACTGATGGACGCACATGCCTCTCAATGGAAAGTGCAGACAGAATTACTCTGATTAAATTTAACAAAGACTGGATATCTCTGTAGTTTATAGTCCCTCCAGATGACAGCAAGCCAACCTAAATGCAACCAAAATGCTGATTCTTCATTCTACTGCTGTGAACGTCAACCCATTAACATAAAAAGCAGTCTCCTTCCTTTGTCAACCATGACTCAGCCCATAGGGCTAATTTTTGAAAACCTATGCACATTCTGTAGTGGACAAATCTGCAATATAGAGTGGTCCTAACAAACTAATATTTGTCATTGGAGGCCCTTGTCACAATTTGGGCCCCATTGTGACTGAGATAGTGGATACTTCATACATATTCAATAGAAATCTACTGTACCCACCCTATTTGGTAGAAAAACATGCCTGGTTTGTGCCACATTGGGACTGAGATATGGGATACATATTCAATAGAAATTTCCACTGACAGTTGATGACCGACTGATGGCCCTCTGAAATCTTGACTTGAGGACCTCAACTACTACAGTAGTCCATCAGAGACAATGTTTATCAAGGGAAGCATTTGTCATGATATCTTCCTGCACCTATGACACAGGCCTCGGGTCAGTTTTGGAAATACGATGCACATTCTGCAGTGGACCAAGTAGTAGAGAATCAAGAAGTCTTCTCTTCCTGTATAATCTGTGGAGTATTGTCAATCACAATCTCTGAGCCATTTGGAGAAGCTTCTTCAACCCACCCTTCAGGAAGGCACCATATATTCTTTGTCCATTGACTTGCACAAGAGATATATTTGAGCAGTTGACTAGTACAGTTTTATTTTCCCAGTTCACAGAGTTCAGCCAAACCTTGCAGGCTACCCTCACTGCTACCTTCTATTACTCCATGTCACTTACCCTTTTCCCATGTAGTCTCTGCCCTTTAATGAGTTAAATAATAGAGTGAGGGTCCTACAATATGAATTTGTGAGAGCACTCTGAAATGTACACAAAAGGGACCTCCAAAATTTCTACAGAAGGGCACTTCCAAACGTATTTTACAGGGCCACATGAGGGCTCTCACTAAACTCAGGTTTCTTGCCTACTGCAGACCCTCTGAACATTTGAATGTAGGGCTGCATCATCACATGGGGGTGGAGGAGGAGGAGGGTTTTGCACAATGCTACAATAGGCACATTGTAAAGTGCTATTGAATAAGTATTCCACTATCACAGTGTCAATGAGGGAGGGACCACCCAAATGCCGAAGTAAGAGCGATCTCTCCAAAACGTATGTTACAGGACCACCTGAGGCCTCTGAGGTCAAAGATCAACATGTCTACTGGTACGTTGTAGCTGCCTTGTAAAGTGCTGGGGAATAGCTAACTAAAATGATGTATGACAGAGGAACCTACAAAATGTATAAGTCAGGGCCCTCCCACCTGTAAACGGCAAAAATAAGCTACAACAGTACGTGTGACCAAACGATAAAAGCAATATTTTTTTTGTTTGTCTGGTTTACTTAGCCTTGTATACAAGTGATTATGCATAAAAATACTGTTTATGAACCTTTTTGTCCTGTTAAATGCAATTTAGGTTAGGTTTGGTAGTTGTTCTTGTGTATCTGTAACAGTGGCATAATCCTGCGACAAAGTTATTCTCACAAACCATATGTGAGTCAGGAATGCTGCAGATTCTCCAGGCTCTTCCCATTCTGTTTCATCACTTTACTACCCATTTCAGCCTTTCCTCAGGTCCCCAGACCTCTTTGTACGGTCCAGCAGAAAATTACTTGCGTTTCCCTTTGACTTATACTCGAATATTACAAAGTACTCGTAACGAGTATAGCAATTACGAATATTACGAATTACGAATATTACGGTACTTGCTCATCACTAGTCACTAGCAAAAGTTCATCTCAATACTTCATACTCAATATCCTTTGATTGCAATGACAGAGGTCAAACGTTGTCAGTAAGTCTTCAACAGGTTGGCGCACACTGTTGCTGGTATGTCGGCCCATTCCTCCATGCAGATCTCCTCTAGAGCAGTGATGTTTTGGGGCTGTCGCTGGGCAACACGGACTTTCATCTCACTCCAAAGATTTTCTATAGGATTGAGATCTGGAGACTGGCTTGGCCACGCCAGGACCTTGAAATGCTTCTTATGAAGCCACACCTTCATTGCCCTGGTGGTGTGCTTGGGATCATTGTCATGCTTAAAGAACAAGCTACATTTTATCTTCAATGCCCTGGCTGATGGAAGGAAGTTTGCACTTAACCCCATTATGACCAATGACGAGTTTAGCCGTCATGAAAAGATGTCAGTTCCCGCATCACGACGGCTAAACTCGTCATGGCTTTGAACTGTCACTGCTTGTAAACAAACAGTGACAGCTCAAATCTAACAGCTGTCAGTGTCAGCTGAGGGTCAGGGGCAGAGGTGTGTGGACCCTTTTTAGTGGTCCCCACACTCAGAGCGATGTGATCGGTCAGTCTTATCTGACTGACCGATCACATCATGATTGCGCAGGGAAATGCTGAATGTCAGCACTTCCCTGCATGATCTCTGCAGGAGTCGGGCTGTCAGCTGTGCCCGCCTCCTTCATGCATCCCCTGCCTGTGCCCACTGCTCCTGTGCCCGCTCTCCTGCCTCCCGGTCTCCTCAGTCCTCTCCCCACTTCTTCTTCTGCTCTCCGGTCTCCTCTGTCCTCTCCCCGCTTCTTCCTCTGCTCCCCGGTCACCTCCGTCCTCTCCCTGCTTTCTCCTCCCCTCCCTCCTGTCTCTGCTCCCCTCCCTCTTTTCCTCCCCATCTTGTCTGCGCTCCCCGGTCTCCCCGCTCACCTCCTGCTCCGGTGCCAGCTCTCTTCTTCTGTCTGCTACCGCTCTCCTCTTCCTCTGGTGCCCGCGGCTCTAGCCCGCTCCTTCAGCCTCATCCCCTTCATGAGGCTGAGAGGTGCGATCTGACAGCCAGGGACAGTCAGCGATCACTACTTGGTCGCTGTCTCTGGCACTGTGTCGCCCCCTTAGGGTCCGGTGATCAGCCCATCATAATGTAATTGGAATGGGCTGATCACCATGGTAAGTTGAGGTTGCCATGGTGACTTCTAGTAACCTGAGGTTGCCATGGCAACTTCAGGTTACCAGATGTCACCATGGCACCCTCAGGTTACTAGACGTCGCCATGGCAACCTTAGGTGGCTATGGCAACATCTGGTAACCTGAGGTTGCCATGGCAACATCTGGTAACCTGATCGAAGCCTCAGAGATCATGTGATCTCTGGGACTTGGGTTTGCAGCACTGACAGCTACACTGTATGGCAGATCATTGCCATACAGTGCAGCATCAGTGTGACCCCAGAGACTGCAGCAAAAGGACCCTTGATCCCTCACAGCAGTTTGTAGAGGCGACTGACCGTTGTGGGACCATCATTGTGGACTACGTCGGAGGGCATGTGGGGGTTAATACAGATGGAGTTCAAATATGTATTTTTGTTTTTTTTTCTAATAAAATTATTTTTTCACAGTGTGGTGTCTTATTTACTATTGGCTTAGAGGTTCCCAATGGTCGGGTCTTACATTGGCCCAACATTATGAACCTTGGGCTTAGTGTCAGCTGGTATTAACCCCTTTATTACCCAGTTTGCCACCGGCAGCAGGGCAACTGGAAGAGTCTGGGTACAGCGCCAGGAAATGGTGATTTTAATGAATGCGCCATTTCCTGGGATGGCTGCGTGCTGCAATTTGCAGCGTGGGGGCCCAGAACGCTTGGACCTTTCCATCCTGTGGATTCCAGCTCCCAGCTGCCTAGTTGTACCTGGCTGTAAGCTAAAAATACGGAGAAGCCCACATCGTTTTTTTTTATTTATTTCAAGAAATAATTTTAAAAAAAAAGGGCTCCTCCGTATTTTGGTTACCAGCCAGGTACAACTAAGCAGCTGGGGGTGGGTAGCAGCCCGTAGCTGCTTAGTTGTACCTGGCTTCTGAGCCCTGCTGTGCGCCCAAACAGTGGTTTTCCACAACATATTGGTCTACTCAGGAGAAATTGACCAATACATTTTAGGATCCATTTTATCCTGTTGCCAAGTGAAAATGAAAGAATTGAGGCTAAAACAACGTTTTTGTGAAAAAAAAGTACTTTTCATTTTTACAGATCAATTTGTGAAGCACCTGGGGTTTCAAAGTGCTCACTATGCATCTAGATAAGTTCTTTGGGTGGTCTAGTTTCTAAAATGGGGTCACTTGTGGGGGAGTTCCAATGTTTAGGCATACAGGGGCTCTCCATACGCGACATGGTGTCCGCTAACAATTGGAGCTAATTTTCCATTCAAATTGTTAACGGACACCATGTCGCGCATGGAGAGCCCCTGTGTGTCTAAACATTGGAGCTCCCCCACAAGTGACCAAATTTTTGAAACTATACCCCCATGGAACTTATCTAGATGCATAGTGAGCACTTTGAACCCCCAGGTGCTTCAGAAATTAATCCGTAAAAATGAAAAAAGAAAATTTGTGTGAAACAAAAGTCCCCGGGCCCGGAAGGGAAGGAGCGCCATTTGACTTTTTGAAAGTAAAATTAGCTCCAAAAGTCAATTTGCGCTCCTTCCCTTCTGAGCCCTGCCGTGCGCCCAAAAAGTGGTTTATGACCACATATGAGGTATCGGTGTATACTTTCAGGATGTCTGTGTCCTAGACATCTGTGCCACATGTGAATACAATTTCTTGTGATAATGTGTACATAACTTCATCTGTTCCTTTAATGTGTCTAGATGATATAATTGTTCATCTGTCTTGACATTGGTTATTACCTTGTTTCCTGCTAGAATTACATTGATTGTCTTTGAATTGTACCGCAAGTCCTTTAGCTGTTAGACGTTTTACAGATAACAATCCTCCTTCTAATTTTGGAACATACAACACATCTTGTATGAGTATTGTTGAATCATGCCCAAACGTGTGATAACAGTTTAGCATTCCTTGTCCAACACCTTCTGTAGTTATTTTGCTTCCATCTGCAAGATCAATGGCTTCCTTCTTATTTAAATCAAGTTCAGTAAATACATTGTTATTACTTGTCATGTGACTTGTTGCTCCTGAGTCAATAAACCAACCCAATGATGATTTCTTATCAGTTACTGTAAATGCGCCATTCCAATTATTTTCACATGAATCAAAAATTGTGTTTTTCACTTTCAGCGTATTCTCTTTATGATGTAATTTTGTTGTTTTGCTTTCCACATATTACACTCTTTCTTTAAATGTCCCTTTTTCTTACATTTGAAATATTCTATTGTCTCTTTATTATAGGATCTTTTTGATTCTGTAGCTTTAAGGGCATTTCCATTATCTTTTTCAGTAGAAGACTCATTTGTTTGTTCTTTCCTTCTTTGATATTCATCTATGAGTCTGGTCTTCACAAACTCTAATGTAATGTCTGTTTCAGGTCTTGTATCTAGCGCATTTATTAAAGCAGTATATGAATCCAGTAAACTGCACAATAATATTGCTGCTACATGGCTTTCCTTAAAGCGAACCTGTCACCCCCTCCAGGCATCTAAAGATAACATAGCCACCTTCTGCAGCACTAAGGCTGCATTCTGACAAGGTGTCTATAGCATTTATGCTCCCTTGATTCACTGAAATAAAGACTTGTATAAATCTGTTTCAAACCTGATCCAAGACCGGGAGGCGGGTTTTCATGTGTCTGTCTCCCTCCTCTGTGGTGTCAGTCATCCCTGTCTGCTCTCTGTGTGCCGCCTCCAGGGCCATCTCCCTGCATTACAGAGCTTTGTCAGCTCTGCTACAACATAGAGCTGCTGTTATAGGAGACCCCACAGTAGTAAATCTAGCAGGAGGATCCTTAGCAGACAAAGCAGTGCCTGCTACGTAGCAGCCCCTGAGCTGAGCAGTTTTCACTTTCAGTTTCTTGTACCCAGCAGCATTGCTCCTCAGACCCTGATCTACAGCACAAACTCAACTCTGCTGCACTGCTGACAGCTCAGCTCAAGGGCTGCTAAGTAGCAGGCAGTGCTTTGTCTGCTCGTCCTCCTGCTAGATTTACTACTGTGGGGTCTCTTATAACAGCAGCTCTATGTTGTAGCAGAGCTGACAAAGCTCTGTAATGCAGGGAGATGGCCCTGGAGGCGGTGCACAGAGAGCAGAGAGGGATGACTGACACCACAGAAGAGGGAGATAGACACTTGAAAACCCGCCTCCCGGTCTTGGATCAGGTTTGAAACAGATTTTATATAAGTCTTTATTTCAGTGAATCAAGGGAGCATAAATGCTATAGACACCTTGTCAGACTGCAGCCTTAGTGCTGCAGAAGGTGGCTATGTTATCTTTAGATGCCTGGAGGGGGTGACAGGTTCGCTTTAATATCTTCACCAAATGATCTCAGCTATGTTATCACTTCCATAATAGAGAATATATGCTTCTGCATGTCATTGTCTGTACTAACTTTCATACTGTAAAGCTTTCTTAGCAGAAATAACTTGCGATTTAAGCTGAGTCTTTCATGTAGCTTTCTTAGTTCTTCCCACATTCCCTTTGCTGGATCCTCATTCCTTATGTGTATTAATTGAGCACCTTCCGCTAATAGGCTGATGGTAGCTCTTGCTTGTCTATTTTTCTTATCCCATGTCTGATTATCTTCATCAGGTCTATCTGTAGTGATTAGTTCCCATAAATCATCTTTAGACAATAACATCTCCACTTGGAATTTCCATAATTGATAGTTCTAATTATTCAGCTTAGCTACTGTGTGTTTTAGCTCTGAGCTACTAATTATCTTTAGCTTGTCTTACTTGTTTGGAGACAATTGTACTGAAGAATTCTTCTGCATTTGCCAGGGTCTTGCTAAGAGTTCTGGTGCCCTGGGTGTCTGGGGTCCTCAATAACGGTGCCTTGTATTCTCTGTGCTTGGGATTCTCCGTGCCTGGGCCATAACCTGTTGCACAGCTTCTGGATACCCACAGTTGCAGTAGAAAATTCACAGAGCAGATTACATGGAATAACGAGTTTTTACTTCTCAGTCGCACATTACTTGCACCAGGAAGAAGTAACAAACTGAACGTACAAGAGAGACTTTTTTTCTTTTTACAATACAGTAAGCAAGGAAACTTTACACAACATCATCATCTATTGTCAGATTAGCATAAAGTCCCTCCTTCACACAAACAAAGAAGTCCACATATACTGTTGCATATACCAGCAGTTACTCGGTTAGAGGTGAGGATTACTGATTAGTTCTCTGTACCTAACCCTGTGAGTGTACACTATGTGATGTGCTTGATAAAGACCATGTGTAGTCTAAACATTGCATATAATGGAATAACAATAGGATGTAAGTTTGGGTGCCTTCACACATGCGTTCGCCTGCACTGCGCATTGCGGCGGGCGAACACAAGCCGAGCACAAGCACCGCGCGTCCCTATGTTTAACATGGGGATGCACGGTGTATGCGCTCGGCTGCGGATGGCCGTGCGCACCCATTGCTCTCTGTGTGATTTGTACGTATGAGGATGCTTGTGCACAAATCATACATCAACATGTTGCATTCATTGTGTGGAAGAGAATGTATGATTTGTGCGCAAGCATCCGCATGCGTACAAATCACACATGGGGAGCAATGGGTGCACACGGCCATCTGCAGCCGAGCGCATACACCGTGCACCCCCATGTTAAACATAGGAATGCACGGTGCTTGCGCTCGACATGCGTTCGCCCGCCGCAATGCGCAGGCGAACCCAAGTGTGAAGACACCCTTTTTTCACCCCTTTGCAGAGGCTGTCTATTTTTTCATATATCCATTCAGTCACTAGTAATTTGTAGCAATGCACGTGTGATATCAAGAGAAGAGGTGTATAATTGGGTGACATAAGCAAAGAGATTATGCTGAAAACCGAATCTGATGATGGTTTACACAAGTAAAGAGAAAAGAGGAGGGCAGGGTATTATTCTGGTCTGTGTCTAATCCTGAAGTCTCTCTCCGATTTATGATCTTTATTATCTACTTATATAATCCGCAGTTGGGATTTCGGGCGTTGTAGCCGAATCCCAACATGCTTTGCGCGGGACTGCGAGTGATGACGCGCAGCGTCATCACGAGCCGCAGACCCGCACTACTCTAAAAAAAAAAAAAATCCTCACCTCTACCCGAGCCCGCGCTGTCTCCCGCCGTCTCCCGCCGTCTTCTGCCGTGTTCCGCTAGACTCCCGGTGGCTGTGCAGGCTCCCGGTGCCTGCAGTGATCTTCTATCTACTGAGAGTGAAGGACCTGTGGTGATGTCAGAGTCACGTGACACCAGCTTACTCCAGGCAAATCGCGGGTCACGTGACTCTGACATCACCACAGGTCCTTCACTCTCAGTAGATAGAAGATCACTGCAGGCACCGGGAGCCTGCACAGCCACCGGGAGCCTAGCGGAACACGGCAGAAGACGGCGGAACACGGCAGAAGACGGCGGGGGCTCGGGGTGAGGTGAGCATAATCTTTTTTTATTTTTTTTAACCCCTGCCTTGCACGAGCGCACCACAGACACCTGTATACTCCACCACCACACACGCCTGTACACTCTGCCACCACCACAGACGCCTGTATACTCCACCACCACACACGCCTGTATACTCTGCCACCACACACGCCTGTACACTCTGCCACCACCACAGACGCCTGTATACTCCACCACCACACACGCCTGTATACTCTGCCACCACACACGCCTGTACACTCTGCCACCACACACGCCTGTACACTCTGCCGCCACCACCACACACACCTGTACACTCTGCCACCACACACGCCTGTACACTCTGCCACCACCACAGACGCCTGTATACTCCACCACCACACACGCCTGTATACTCTGCCACCACACACGCCTGTACACTCTGCCACCACACACGCCTGTACACTCTGCCGCCACCACCACACACACCTGTACACTCTGCCGCCACCACCACACACGCCTGTACACTCTGCCGCCACCACCACACACGCCTGTACACTCTGCCGCCACCACCACACACGCCTGTACACTCTGCCGCCACCACCACACACGCCTGTACACTCTGCCGCCCACACCACCACACACGCCTGTACACTCTGCCGCCACCACCACGCACGCCTTTATACTCTGCCACCAGCACAGACGCCTGTACACTCTGCCGCCACCACCACACACGCCTGTATACTCTGCCACCACCACACACGCCTGTACACTCTGCCACCACCACACACGCCTGTACACTCTGCCACCACCACACACGCCTGTACACTCTGCCACCACCACACACGCCTGTACACTCTGCCACCACCACACACGCCTGTACACTCTGCCGCCACCACCACACACGCCTGTACACTCTGCCGCCACCACACCACACACGCCTGTACACTCTGCCGCCACCACCACACCCGCCTGTATACTGTGCCGCCACCACCACACACGCCTGTATACTCTGCCGCCACCACCACACACGCCTGTATACTCTGCCGCCACCACCACACACGCCTGTATACTCTGCCACCACCACACACGCCTGTATACTCTGCCGCCACCAGCACAGACGCCTGTATACTCTGCCACCACCACACATGCCTGTATACTCTGCCACCACCACAGACGCCTGTATACTCTGCCGCCACCACCACACCCGCCTGTATACTCTGCCGCCACCACCACACACGCCTGTATACTCTGCCGCCACCACCACACACGCCTGTATACTCTGCCACCACCACAGACGCCTGTATACTCTGCCGCCACCACCACACACGCCTGTATACTCTGCCGCCACCACCACACACGCCTGTATACTCTGCCGCCACCACCACACACGCCTGTATACTCTGCCACCACCACACACGCCTGTACACTCTGCCACCAGCACAGACGCCTGTATACTCTGCCACCACCACACATGCCTGTATAATCTGCCGCCACCACCACACACGCCTGTACACTCTGCCACCACCACACACGCCTGTACACTCTGCCACCACCACACACGCCTGTACACTCTGCCACCACCACACACGCCTGTACACTCTGCCACCACCACACACGCCTGTATACTCTGCCGCCACCACACACCCTGTACACTCTGCCGCCACCACACACGCCTGTACACTCTGCCGCCACCACACACGCCTGTACACTCTGCCACCACCACACACGCCTGTACACTCTGCCACCACCACACACGCCTGTACACTCTGCCACCACCACACACGCCTGTACACTCTGCCACCACCACACACACCTGTACACTCTGCCACCACCACACACACCTGTACACTCTGCCACCACCACAGACGCCTGTATACTCTGCCGCCACCACCACACCTGCCTGTATACTCTGCCGCCACCAGCACAGACGCCTGTATACTCTGCCGCCACCACCACACACGCCTGTACACTCTGCCACCACCACACACACCTGTACACTCTGCCACCACCACACACGCCTGTACACTCTGCCACCACCACACACGCCTGTATACTCTGCCGCCACCAGCACAGACGCCTGTATACTCTGCCACCACCACACACGCCTGTATACTCTGCCACCACCACACACGCCTGTATACTCTGCCACCACCACACACGCCTGTATACTCTGCCACCACCACACACGCCTGTATACTCTGCCACCACCACACACGCCTGTATACTCTGCCACCACCACACACGCCTGTATACTCTGCCACCACCACACACGCCTGTATACTCTCCCACCACCACACACACCTGTACACTCTGCCACCACCACACACACCTGTACACTCTGCCACCACCACAGACGCCTGTATACTCTGCCGCCACCACCACACCTGCCTGTATACTCTGCCGCCACCAGCACAGACGCCTGTATACTCTGCCGCCACCAGCACAGACGCCTGTATACTCTGCCGCCACCAGCACAGACGCCTGTATACTCTGCCACCACCACACATGCCTGTATACTCTGCCGCCACCAGCACAGACGCCTGTATACTCTGCCACCACCACACATGCCTGTATACTCTGCCGCCACCAGCACAGACGCCTGTACACTCTGCCGCCACCAGCACAGACGCCGGTATACTCTCCCACCACCACACACGCCTGTACACTCTGCCACCACCACACACACCTGTACACTCTGCCACCACCACACACGCCTGTACACTCTGCCACCACCACACACGCCTGTATACTCTGCCGCCACCAGCACAGACGCCTGTATACTCTGCCACCACCACACACGCCTGTATACTCTGCCACCACCACCACACACACCTGTATACTCTGCCACCACCACCACACACGCCTGTATACTCCACTACCCACAGACCCACCTGTATACTCTTCTACCCACAGAGCCGCCTGTATACTTTACTACCCACAGAGTCACCTGTATAATCTCCTACCCTCAGAGCCGTCTGTATACTCTGCTACCCACAGACCCGCCTGTATACTCTGCTACCCACAGAGCCCCCTGTATACTCTGCTACCCACTGGCCCGCCTGTATACACACAATTCATTTCACCCTGCTCCCGATGCAATTGCATCGGGCCTTTTTACTAGTGTTCTATATAATGTAAAGTATTAAAACAACTGGGACCCTCGTGTAAGAAAAATGCTCAAAAAGTAACTATAAGTGTTTATGAGAAATGCACAGTGAAGAATGCAACAAAACCAGATGCAATAAAATCCACAATCCACTTACATGTTTTCACGTTAAAAAATTCTATAAATCATTTTTTTTTCAGTGACAACCAGAACAAGTCCGTCTGCAACTTGATTCCACCATACATTATTATTTAAGTGTTGCAGATCAACAAATAATATCTAAAAATGTCAATGGTACACTAAAGTGTAACTTTTAATACTTCATTCATTCCTAATTCAATATTCATTAACTGTTTTTTTTATTATTATTAATATTATTATTATTATTGTGCCATGGCACTTTAAATATAAAAAGGGTCATATATAGAGAAGTACAATAATCATCAACAATATAAGGCACACACAGGTACAGGAGGTGAGAGGACCCTGCCATCGAGGGCTCACAGTCTACAAGGGATAGGTAAGGATATAGTAGGTGAGGGGAGAGGATCCTGCTTGTGAGAACTCAGTCTACAAGGGATGGGTGAGGATACAGTAGGTGAGAAGAGAGGACTCTGCCCACAAGGGCTAACAGTGTAAAAGGTATGGGTGAGGATACAGCAGATGAGGAGAGAGGACCCTGCCTACGAGGGCTCACAGTCTACAAGGGATGGGTGAGGATACAGTAGGTGAGAAGAGAGGACTCTGCCCACAAGGGGTAACAGTGTAAAAGGGATGGGTGAGGATACAGCAGGTGAGAAGAAAGGACCCTGCCTGCAAGTGCTCATAGTCTACAAGAGATGGTGAGGCTATGATAGGTGAGGGTAGAGGACCCTACCTGTGAGGGCTCACAGTCTACAAGGGATGGGTGAGTGTGTCACCCAACCAGTCTGGTCGCCAAAAAGTGGTACTACATTCACTTAACAAGTGTGGTGTCTCAGTCCTGAAGGAAATGGGATGGTGAATATAGTCCTCCACAAACACACCCACACACCCTAGGTCCCAGGGGACCATAGGCACGCCCTGCTTTTTCAAAATTGCTACCCCTTCTGGGCCGGCCGCTGATCAACACGCATAATCGTGTCTGCGCAGTGGAGCAGGTCACCGTGCTCCTCCTTTGAAGATACAGTTCTCCAACTCTCACAAGACTTCACAAATCTCACGAGACTTCAGACACTCTATTTTCAATATGGTACATGGCTTCCCATCCTGGTATATAGCCCCCCATCCTGGTAAATGGCCCCCTCATCCTTGTACATAGCCCCTAATTTTGGTTTATAGCCCCTCCATCCTGGTATATGTATCCCCCAACCTAGTACATGGTCCCTCCATCCTGGATTCACAATGGCTTACCAAGGGGGGTTGTGGTGGTGAAGCGGAGGTGCAGAACGCAGGTTTGCAGGGTCTCAGTTGGGTGGGGGGCAAAGCTGCTGCCCGGAGTCACAGCGTCGGCGTGCAGTAGGGCTGCCATTTTCCATGTGCCTGCATTCATTCCCAAGCTACACCTGGAAACTAGAAGTTGAGACTTACAGAAAATGGCCACAAAAGCGGCACATGCACAGATGGAGATCTGCGGTCATTTTCTGGAAGGCTCAAACTCTAGCGTCCAGTTGCAGCTCGGTAGTGAATGCAGGCACATAGAAAATGGCGGCCACCACTGCACACCGCTGCAGCTTTGCCCCTATCCTCCAAGGACCCTGCAAAAAGGTCTCCTGTACCCCCGCTCAGCCACTGCAGCACTCCCCCCCCCAATCGATAAGTTTATTTCTTGTTTAACAAAAGATTTGGATTGTACCCCCATGGGGGCAAAAAATGCATCTTATAACCCGAAAAATACAGTACTTCTGAGTGGTTTCTGGAGTTTGAATACATATAGAAATACTGATCTGCATGGATGCAGAGTTCTGAATGACTGAAGTCTTTTTATCAGTAAAATAATATAAAAAAATGAATTATTAGTAATATAACTGCAGCTTCTCCTTTAACATGAAGTCCTGAGATGAGTTATGTAGAACCTCCCAGTAGATGAGACTTCACCTGTTCACGACTCAAGAGGAAGTAACACAAGAGAAGACGACGAGGATCTGACAATGTAGAGTATCCAGGAGAAGACGATGGGGCAATGACAGCGCTATGAGCGAGGACTTCAGAGAGGAGCCGCATTGATCATGTGTTTAGAAGGTAATGAAAGATATCTTGAGGGACGCTCACAACTTGGGCTCATTCTGGGCTTCATCCAGGTCCTGGGATTCAGGTGGTTGCAGAAGAAATGATATTTAGACACATTCTATGAGCTTTATATTTATTGGGAACCTGTTATCATATTTGTGTTGCTTGAAGCGATTCACGATTGTATATTTTTCACCAAACTGCTGCAGGGTTTAAGAAAAAATAGAGTTTGAAGAGCCGTCAGAGCAAGGGAGAAAATTGACTATGATCATTTTTATGTAAATATATGTATTTATTGTTATTTTCATCTATTTTGTGACTTGTTATATTTTAAGACTTTGTTTTATTACTTTTTTACCCAGTCTCAGGACTATACATAAACTCTCCCTACTCTAATCACTGATCTAATACTTTGTATTACAGGGCATTAGATTAGTGAGTCACAGACAGACCGGAGACTTGCCACCTCACAGGCCACCCTAGTTGGGTGACCCCATGACCAATATTTGACCATTGGGACAAGCCAATTGCAATCATGTTGGGCCAGTAGGATCAGAGAAGGGAGTTCCAGCCCTCTACAAGTAAATTGATGACTTTGTCACTTTTGAGGGGTTAAATGCCCACAATTGTTGCAGATGACAATCATGGGCGTTACTGCAGGGTGTTAGCTATGATTCATAGCTGACGATTTTGACAGCTCTCTTTGTGAGCCGCCATGATCATGTATGGCGGTTTGTCAGGGCACACCTCCCACGATGTCATACATTTAAGGAAATTTAATAAAGGGGTTAAATTGAACCTATCATTAGATTCATGCTATTTAACCATGAAAAGCATTAAAATCGGACCTTTTCCATATAATTGCCAATTGGTGCACAGTACGGCAATGTTGGGATGTTTCAGAGAAGATACAGTTTGAAGAGGTGTCAGAGTGACATAGGGAGCAAATTGATTAGTTTGGCACCAGACTGGCTTTTTCCTTCAACCAATCCAAGTGATTGACAGATCTCTCATGAGTGTCCAAATTTGCAGAGAGGAAAATATTCAACTATAGCAAGGAAAGCAAAAACCGGCTGGGAGCTGTGCCGGACGACGGACTGGTAAATTCTTCAGCCCCCAAAGTACTTTGCAAACTATGTAAAGTGCTGCCGTGTAGAACACAGTTGGCAAAATTAGTAAAATAGGCTATAATTCATGGCTCCAGTTTTTCGAGCATCAATAATTTAGTGTCAATTTCTTTTAAAAAATTATATATAAAAATTAATATAAAAAGTTTCTAATAAACTGTCATACGTTTGCAATACTTTAAGTCATATATTATCTATTGTACTAATAAAATTACTCATCATATTTGGGATTATTTTCCATTATTACTTGAAAAAGGTCATCAATATATTCTACACAGTTTGGCCACAAAGTGACATACATCAGCAATAGGCACCAAGGTTGAACAAGTAAACATAGTACATAAAGTGCACCGCATGTGTATTTTGTAAGCACAATGGAAAACCCTTTAGCCACTTTGAAATTCTGTGATTGACACATGCCCTGAGAAATGTTTTGGCTGATACGTTCAAAATAAGAAACTTCTGTCATCAAAGCCAAATTATATATATAGATAGATAGATAGATAGATATACAGTTCTAGATATGATCACAAGGAAGCTGAACAAAATCCGAAATCATCATTAAGATAAAGGTTCTCCTTTAAAGAGGACCTGTCACCCCCCCATATATCCTGATTTAATTGCAGCAATGAATGCAGCATGTCTGCTGCATTCAGGCAAGGGGTCCCCCATCCCTTGAGTCCCCCTGTACCCCGAGATAATTGCATTTAGAAACTTACAATGTGGAGCCAAAGAGGTGTGGTGTAGTGGCTGGAGCCACTTCTCTTCACAGTGCAATTTCACACCCCCTGTATGTATTATCCTCCCTCCTGTCACTCATGGTCTCCCTCTCCTGCTTTTGCAGCATGACAAGCTGGACGCTTGCCCGCCTCCTGCCATAACATCTGCTCTGCTACCTGCCCTGCTCCATCTTATCCACAAAGCAGGGCAGGGAAAAGTCATGACATCACTGCAGGAGGGGGAACAATCGGTCTCCTGTGGTGACATCACCGCCTTTCCCCGCCCTGCTTTGTGGATAAGCGGTGACGTCACGGCAGGAAGCGGGGCAGGTGTCCAGCTTCTCATGCTGCAAAAACAGGAGAGGGAGACCATGAGTGACAGGAGGGAGGATAATACATGCAGGGGCAGGAAATTGCCCTGTGAAGAGAAGTCGCTCCAGCCACTACACCACACCTCTTTGGCTCCTCATTGTAAGTTTTTAATTTCAATTATCTCGGGGTACAGGGGGGCTCAAGGGATGGGGGACCCCTTGCCTGAATGCAGCAAACATGCTTCCCTTCCCACTTCACCATTCTATGATTCTAATTTCGCTTACATTCCAAAACACTATGTGCTTTATAAGTCTTTAACACTATTTCTAAAATCTAACCGGTAGAACTGGATTTTCTTCAATTTTCTTTTGATCTTTGCCTTCACATGTCACTGTGTATAGGCGAAACAGTAGGTACAAAATTGTTGAGTTGATCTTTCATTTACTGTTCAACTACTTACAGTTTCATGCATTCAAGTCCATATATTTTTTTTCATGTATGGTATTAATGATTTCCTATCTTTGAATTATTCATAATAATAATAAAAATAATAATAATAGCATCACACAACAGTTCGATTATCTGACATTGTAAATTTCTGCCGCTTCTGTGGTTGTTTTTCTTCTTCCAGTAACCCTGCAGGCCCATGCCCTGGTTGCTCAGTGGTGGGTCCTGGTTCCGGTATCCCATTTGTTCATGGGTGCCCAGCTTTAACACTTGTCCTCTTTATCCTGGACGACAACCAAGCCGGTATAGACTTCTTTATAGTTTGCTTCACCATTGTTAAATAGGTTGGGTGCATTTAGTTCTGCTCATCAGTTGATGGTTGGACCAGCTGACTACCTTCTGCACAGCTTTCATCACTGTAGCTGTTAAGCCCCCTGCCAACGACAAGATGGCACCCAGTGGGGGGACAATTCCCAGAGAAAATTTAAGGTAATGTCGACAAGGAAAACATCTGCTTGTGGCTTACTAATGGAATATTAAAATAGGAAGCATAGAGCTTATTTCTAACAGCCCAAGAGCAAGTGATCCGCACAAATGCAATTAAAGCCAGAATTGAAAAATAAACTACAGACTCGAAATGTCGACTGTGCAAGGAAGCAGATGAAACAATGGATCATATACTGAGCTGCTGCAAGAAGATCGCGCAGACAGACTACAAGCAAAGGCAGAATCCAGCCGCTCAGATGATTCACTGGAACTTGTACCACAATCACCATCTTCCTGTGACAAAGAACTGGTGGATCATAAACCTGAAAAGGTTATTGAAAATGAACAAAACTACTATGGGACTTCCGAATTCAGACTGATAAAGTCTTGGGACACAATACTCCGGATCTTAATATTGTAAGAAAAAAGGCAGTGTGGATCGTCAATGTCAAAATACCAGACGACAGCAGGATTGAGGAGAAGTAACTAGAAACAATTACACGATATGAGGATTTAAAGATTGAACTGCCCAAACCAGTGAGGGTGGTCCCAGTGGTAATCGGCACAAGCCAGTGATGGTGGTCCCAGTGGTAATCGGCACAAGCCAGTGAGGGTGGTCCCAGTGGTAATCGGCACAAGCCAGTGAGGGTGGTCCCAGTGGTGATTGGCACAAGCCAGTCAAGGTGGTCCCAGTAGTAATTGGCACAGCCAGTGAGGGTGGTCCCAGTGGTGATTGGCACAAGCCAGTGAGGGAGGTCCCAGTGGTAATCGGCACAAGCCAGTGAGGGAGGTCCCAGTGGTGATCGGCACAAGCCAGTGAAGGTGGTCTGGTGGTGATTGGCACAAGCCAGTGAGGGTGGTCCTAGTGGTGATCGGCACAAGCCAGTGATGGTGGTCCCAGTGGTAATCGGCACAAGCCAGTGAGGGTGGTCCCAGTGGTAATCGGCACAAGCCAGTGAGGGTGGTCCCAGTGGTGATTGGCACAAGCCAGTCAAGGTGGTCCCAGTAGTAATTGGCACAGCCAGTGAAGGCGGTCCTAGTGGTGATCGTCACAAGCCAGTGAGGATGGTCCCAGTGGTGATCGGCACAAGCCAGTGAAGGTGGTCCCAGTGGTAATCGGCACAAGCCAGTGAGGGTGGCCCCAGTGGTGATTGGCACAAGCCAGTGAGGGTGGTCCCAGTGGTGATTGGCACAAGCCAGTGAGGGTGGTCCCAGTGGTAATCGGCACAAGCCAGTGCGGTGGTCCCAGTGGTGATCGACACAAGCCAGTGAAGGTGGTCTGGTGGTGTTCGGCAGACTGGGTGCAGTGCATAAAAACCTTGGCAAGCACTTGAAAACAATTGAAATTGACAAAATAACAATCTGTCAGCTGCAAATGGCAGAAAGCTGCCCTACTGGGCTCTGCACACATCATTCGCCGATATAACACGCAGTCCTAAACACTTGGGAAGTGTCTGACTAGTGATTTAACACAAAATCCAGCATAATGATCTTATTTGCTGTGTGTAAGGCTAGAGTCACACTGCCGCTAGTCCTGCGTTCAGGAGGGTTCCATTTAAAACTTAGAATTTGTCAGCATTAACGCAGTGTTACCGGAAAGGTTAGACTATGTTAATGCTGTCAATTCATTGCTATGGCAGACGAAACCTGAGCGCAGGTCCAACGCCGGCATCTACGTCTAGGTGTTTGAAACATCGCGCTATGTCCAAGCGCATCACATGACGGTGTGCTGTTTATTGTGATCTGCATAGATTCATTTTGTGTTTTTTCTCCTTGGTTCTTTATTAGATCCCAGCCTCATTGGATGCCAGTGCTGCCGATTTCAGCATCTCAATATCCATTCTATTCTACCATATTTAGTAGAGTGACCTTTCTGCCCTACGGGACTCATTCTCTCAACCTTGCAACTCTTGTATGTGCTTACATAACACTCTTGAATAACTTCGGGGGTGCCCTTGGTCACTTGCGAGTGTACAAGCAGACTACCCGGTTTGTATGCACATATCCACAAGGTCAGTACAACCTACTGACCTCATACAAAACTAAATCTTGACTTTCGCTCTTTATTTCGTTTTTCAATGTGGTCACACGTGGTGATCTATATGATTGTGTTTTCTTGTTGAGTTGCCTATTCCACAAGGTTGTTAGACTGCTTTCTATTCTAGTCCAATAATATTCATTAGCATCTGTCACCATTTTTCCATTCCAAGGGGATTTGTAATTTTGTCATTTGATCAGCTGATCTCGCTGTATATCACCTAAATGAGCTGTGGACATTTAGTACATGCTGTTTGTACATCTACTCTATAATTGCCGTAGGCATTTTCGTGTCGGCCCCCGAAATCGCCGTGGCTACGTCACGCTGTGAAAATAGAACCAGAAGCCCGGCCACAAAGTTAGCGATTTACCGCTGAGGTAGCGCGAGCAATGGCCGCGAGGCCATTGCGAGTCGCTACCTCAGCCACCGCACCTGCCGCAAGTCTCTCTATACTTAGCCTGCGCGAGCAATGGCCGCGAGGCCATTGCAAGTCGCTGGCTTTGAGAGTTTGCACAGAATAGCCTCCAGCTACTCGCAAAGCCTCACTCAATGGCTTTGCGAGTCTGCTTCACTTGCAATGTCCGGGACACTCTCTCCCAGCCCCCCACCCGGGTCCTCCTGTGTCATGCCCGCGCTCCCCCCGGGTCCTCCTGTGTCATGCCCGCGCTCCCCCCGGTCCTCCTGTGTCATGCCCGCGCTCCCCCCGGTCCTCCTGTGTCATGCCCGCGCTCCCCCCGGTCCTCCTGTGTCATGCCCGCGCTCCCCCCGGTCCTCCTGTGTCATGCCCGCGCTCCCCCCGGTCCTCCTGTGTCATGCCCGCGCTCCCCCCGGTCCTCCTGTGTCATGCCCGCGCTCCCCCCGGTCCTCCTGTGTCATGCCCGCGCTCCCCCCGGTCCTCCTGTGTCATGCCCGCGCTCCCCCCGGTCCTCCTGTGTCATGCCCGCGCTCCCCCCGGTCCTCCTGTGTCATGCCCGCGCTCCCCCCGGTCCTCCTGTGTCATGCCCGCGCTCCCCCCGGTCCTCCTGCCCTCTCTGCTTCTCGCGGGGCCCCCCTTGCTCCCGCTGCCCAGGGCCGCACCATCCATCCGTCCATGCCAGGGGGAGCGGCTGTGCAGAAGGAGCCGCCGCTTCCTGCCTGCCGCGCTGCGCTGGGAGCGGCAAGTTTAAGAGCTGTGTGCATGATGTATGTGTGTGATGTGTGCATGATGTATGTGTGTGATGTGTGCATGATGTATGTGTGTGATGTGTGCATGATGTATGTGTGTGATGTGTGCATGATGTATGTGTGTGATGTGTGCATGATGCATGTGTGTGCTGTGTGCATGATGCATGTGTGTCCTGTCTGCATGATGTATGTGTGTCCTGTGTGCATGATGTATGTGTGTCGTGTGTGCATGATGTATGCGTGTCCTGTGTGCATGATGCATGCGTGTCCTGTGTGCATGATGTATGCGTGTCCTGTGTGCATGGTGTATGTGTGTCCTGTGTCCATGATGCATGTGTGTGCTGTGTCCATGATGCATGTGTGTGCTGTGTCCATGATGCATGTGTGTGCTGTGTGCATGATGCATGTGTGTCCTGTGTGCATGGTGCATGTGTGTCCTGTGTGCATGGTGCATGTGTGTCTTGTGTGCATGGTGCATGTGTGTCCTGTGTGCATGGTGTATGTGTGTGCTGTGTGCATGATGCATGTGTGTGCTGTGTGCATGATGCATGTGTGTGCTGTGTCCATGATGCATGTGTGTGCTGTGTCCATGATGCATGTGTGTGATGTGTCCATGATGCATGTGTGTGCTGTGTGCATGATGCATGTGTGTGCTGTGTGCATGATGCATGTGTGTGCTGTGTCCATGATGCATGTGTGTGCTGTGTGCATGATGCATGTGTGTCCTGTGTGCATGATGCATGTGTGTCCTGTGTGCATGATGCATGTGTGTCCTGTGTCCATGATGCATGTGTGTGCTGTGTCCATGATGCATGTGTGTGCTGTGTCCATGATGCATGTGTGTGCTGTGTGCATGATGCATGTGTGTCCTGTGTGCATGATGCATGTGTGTCCTGTGTGCATGATGCATGTGTGTCCTGTGTGCATGATGCATGTGTGTCCTGTGTGCATGATGCATGTGTGTCCTGTGTGCATGATACATGTGCTTGAAGGTATGCTGTGTGCATGATGCATGTGCGTCCAGGTGTGCTATGTACATGATGCATGTGTGTGCAAGTGTGCTCGCTCCATCCTGCCCCCCCCCCATCCTGCTCCTCCGGCTCCATCCTTCCTCGCTCACTCCATCCTGCCCTGCTCACTCCATCCTGCCCCCCCGCCACCATCCTGCTCCTCCGGCTCTATCCTGCCCTGCTCACTCCATCCTGCCCCGCTCCCCACTATCTAACCCTACCCCCCCTGCCACCATCCTTCTCCGCCTACATCCTGCCCGCTCCCTCCATCCTGCCCCGCCCCCCGGCTCCATCCTGCACACCTGCCATCCTGCCCCCCGACACAATCCCGCCACTCCCCCCCCCGGCACCATCGTCACATAGTGACAAAGCCACGGCGATTTCGGGGTCCGACACGATTTTGCCTACGGCAATTATAGAGTAAATATATATATATATATATATATATATATATATATATATATACAGGACAGGGGTTATGGCACTCTGCAGTATATCTACTCTATAATTGCCGTAGGCATTTTCGTGTCGGACCCCGAAAACGCCGTGGCTTTGTCACTAAGTGACGTCACCACGAGCGAGCAATGGCCGCGAGGCGGCCATTGCGAGTCGCTGGCCGAAAATAGAACCAGAGGCTCGGCCACAAACTTAGCGATTTACCACTGAGGTAGCGCGAGCAATGGCCGCGAGGCCATTGCGAGTCGCTACCTCAGCTGCCGCACCTGCCGCAAGTCCCCCTATACTTTCTATATGCTCTTAATACTGTTATTAATGCTCATAATACTGCTAATAATGCTATTAATACTGCTATTACTGCTAATAATAATGCTATTGCTAATATTATTGCTATTGATGATGCGATTATTTAATTAAAAATCTTTAAAAAAACAATAAACATATTCTAGACACCCGATGCATTTGCATCGGGCTCACAGCTAGTTTTTAATAGTTTCTTAAGCCAGTCTTGTCCTTTGTGTATAATTTTTGATAGAATAAATTCAAATTAAAATGTTTATATTATTTTTGTATTTTTTGTGTCAGCCTTTTTCCTAGATCCCAGTCAATCATCAGGGGTGGACTGGCCCAGGTGGCAGTGGGGCAAGTGCCCCCCAGGCTGGTGCTTTTACCCCAATATAGGGCCGCCCCTTTGTTGCTTTCCGGCCTCTGCTGCTGCAATTACACAGCCGGCAGTGCGCGGCGAGTGTTAGAAAATTCCCCCCAGCTTCTTACTTGGCAGCAATCACTAGCAGACCCCCCCCCCCCCCGTTGCTGAAACCACTAGCACCCCCCCACTCCTCACCTGCGAGGAAAACTCGCATTGCACCCGGACCAGTATTACTAAATGTATCTGGTCATATTTCAACGCACTGAACTCTCCTTGTCAAATGTGAGGTCAATCCCAGCATGCTGCGATTGAATGCGATTTTGACATGCGAGTGGCCAATGAAAGTGTATGGGTGCGAGAAAATCTCACACCCATACAGTACACTGTGCTATGTAGTAGCATGGTTTTTGCCATGCTGCTGAAAGTTAAGGTACCGTCACACGTAGCGATATGGCTTCCATATTGCCGGCAATTTGACGTGAGCGCGCACGTTCCTGGCACTTTTTTTCACATCGCCGTGGATCTGTCACACGTAGTGATCTGGCGTGCGATGTCCGGCGATCCTGCATTCTGGAAATCGCCTGCAGAAGACCGGAAGCGATCTTCACTTCACACATCGCCGCGTCACACTCCTCCATCGTAGCAGCGATGTGGCCATACTGCTTTGATAGGGGCATTCTAGAGTGTGTTTCACCACGCCCCTATCACTGCGATTGGTGGACGGAACTGCGTTCCCATTGGTCAGCCTTGCGTGAAGGCACGGGTCATCCAATAAGGCGCCTCAAGACACGGCCAGCCAATCGGAACGCAGTATCACCCACAAATCGTTGCAGATGCGGCTCGAAAAAAAACATATTCAAGCACGCCTACGAGATTTAATACCGGATCGCTGTGTACGTCGCTATCGCCCTGTCACACGCCATCGCCTGGTGGATATCACCTGATTTCTTTGCAGAGCATTTCGATCAGGCGACGCTCCACCGGTGATTTCTCGCCATAAAATCGCCCTGTGTCACGCGACTACGCACTGGCGATGTCGCTTTTACAGCGCCGAAAAACACGAATTTACGGCAATATGGAAGCCATATCGCTGTGTGTGACGGTACCTTTAGACTACACATTAATACCAGATAGATATATAGATGTATACAGTGACCGGTAGTTATAATAGTTAGCTTGGCGTTACTGCTGCAGTCAAAGCAGCAGAGTTTGAATTTGCCGGGCTGACGGCAGATCAGCCAATCGGTTTGAATTTCCCAGGTAACCGGCAGATTAGACAATGCAGCCGCATTGGCTAATCTGTAGGTAAGGCGGACTTTGTTTGGTACTGCTGTCGTAGGCGCTGAAGTCGTCCTATGCTGGATGGTGCTGCTGTCCTAGGTGCTGAACTTTGCTCGCCTGGATTTCTCAGCATGCATTTATTCAAATCGGATCTGGGAAACGATCTGATTGTTTCCCAGATCTAGCATCCATAACATGGGAGTCTATGGGCGCCCAATCTGGAGAAAAATCGGATCGTTTCCTGCATCTGATTTGAATAAAAGCGTGCTAAGAAATCCAGGCGAGCAAAGTTCAGCACCATGGTCAGCACTAACATGTAACACAGGCAGACTTCAACACCGAGGATGAAGTCAGCCTTAGGCCAGGGTCAGACTTCCGTCTGGCCCTAACCTGCAAGATGCACTTGAAACTTAGAAATATGCAGGCTCAGTTCATAGCATTACCGGCATGGAAAAACGCTGCAAACCGCGTTTCCTGTGCACTCATCAAAAGCGCATATCCAGGAGTGCTGACTGGAGCTGGCGGCTGCGTCATCAATCTGGTAACCATAGGGATACAATAAACAGGCGACGCATAGAGATATGTGGCGCCCCGCAACGAGTGCGTCACAGGAGGGTATTGCAGCCATAAATGCAGCAGCAATATTCTCTGACCCAGCGGTTATGTGGTTAACTCAGAGATCCATACTCTGCATGCCTCACTTAGCATAGAGGACCAATCAAGGTCCTGGTGGGCGGAGTGCAAGGGTAGTGTGTAGTGGAAGTTTAGTCCAGCTTAGAGAGTTCTAGTCTCGGGTCTGGAGAAGTAACAGCAACTTAGAAGACCTCTGCAGATTCCCAGCTCTGCAACCTAGGAGAGGGGGTCGCACAGTCGGTGCAGCCCCCTGGCTACCTTCTACCGGCCATCTCCTCACTTTCACCACGGTTGAGCACCATTACTCCTGGTGCATTACCAACCGAACTTGGGCATCAACATGCGGGTCCAAAACCACCCCGCGCCCTTATACAGCCGGTTTGCTGGTACCGAAGCTAGCAGCAGTTCAGCTCTGCTATGCGAACCAGAAGAATGGAGGAGCAGCTCTACAGGAGCACCCCACCATCGCCAAATCCAGTCGTCTAACCAGCGGTGTACCGACCAAGGGACCCAAGGCTCCCCAAAACATCCATCACGTATACTTTGGATAGGGCATTCAAACAGCCTCCCTGTACCCGACTTGGTATTCCTGGGCAACAACGGCAACCTACTTAGTTAGAATGGAGGAACACCGCGGATCTCTGAGGGACACCTATCACTGCTGAGTCCACCCGGTCTGCTACCTACAACTGTATACCATGTACTGCTTGCTGGCTACAGTAAAAGACCCGTTACAGAGACTTCCAGTGTCCATGATTCCTTATGATTACATCCGTCCGCACTATAAGGTATCCGCAGCTGCCGCACAACATCTTAAGCAGCTCCAGTCTCCGGGGATCACCGCTCAGCCTGTGGGGAGCGTTCCATCTTGCTGCTATCCATCCCCGGAGGCCTCGCAGCGTCGGTAAAGTTACCGAACTACTCATAGGTGGCGTCACGAAACAATTAACCTCTTAATCTGTTCCCACAAGACGTCTCTTCTTTTTGATCTGCACTCAACCGGGCCCCACTACCGGCAGGCGCGGTCCACTCGTGACAAGGAGGAAGAAGCTACTGCCTGTCTAAACCGGAGTCCCGGCCACGGTGAGTCAGATACATGCTGGCAACGCTATGCCCTAAGCCTGCAAATTTCTAAGTTTCAAGCACATCCTGCAGGCTAGGGGCAGACCCAAGACTGACCCTAGCCTTACCGGCAGATTAGCCAATGTGGCTGCATTGTCTAATGAGCTGGTTACACTGCTGCTGGCAAAGCAGCGGTAAAGCCGACTGGCTGATCTGCAAATCCAGCAAATTTCTGTCTAGACTGACTTTCAGCAGCATGTCAAAAACCATACACAACTCGCATGAACAAGCCAGCACACACACACACACACACCACACACAAACAACCATACAGACAGCACACGCATGACTGTCATACATCAAAAATGCTCCGTCTTTGATGCATGATAGTGTGCCTCCACCCTAAGGGTGCGTTCACACGCTGCCCATTTGTTGCGTATTTTTACGCGAGTACTCTTGCAGTTTTTGTAGCCAAAACCAGGAGTGGCTAATTAAAAACAGCAGTGAAGCACTTGTTTCTATTAGACTTTTCCTCTCACTGTTCCACTCCTGGCTTTGGCTACAAAACCTGCAACAGCACTCGCGTAAAAATATGCAGCAAATAAGGCTACTTTCACATTACGATTTTGAAGGGAGCCGATGCTGTCCGATAAATTCGGACAGCATCGGCTCCCTTCTGATGCCTGGAATCGGATGCCAAATAGGCATCCGATTCCGGCATTATATCGTAGCCTCCGGGCTGAAAAAAAGATGCGATGCGGGCGGTGACATCGCTCGCTGGGCTGGGCTTAGCCCAGCGAGCGATCCGCAGCAACGCTGCGGTATAGGCTGGATCGCCGCCGACATCGCTCTGGCGATGTCACACAGCGCGATCCAGCCTTATCGCAGGTCGCAGGTTGACAGGTTTACGGTTCTTCCCGTAAACCTGTCAACCTGCGACCGGCGATTAAAAATGCGGTCGCGCCGCTCGTTTACACAGCGCGACGTCGCTAGCGACATCGCTGATACGTCACTTTTTCGGCGATGTCGCTAGCGACGTCGCCAAGTGTGAAGCCACACTAGTAAATGACCTCAGTCATTCTGTCTGCGTTGTCCCAGGCACCAGGGTCTTCATATTCTACATGAACTCTGTCTAGGAGCTACAGTATTAGCTGAAGATCACAATACTTGACCATATCCTTCAGGACTTCAGCGTAGGATCCAAAGGCTTAGTTGGAAGACTGCTTTACTACCAAGTTGGGAGACCTACATCACCTGGCTACAAATTGTGCTGTGCCCGGTAAACTTGCCACTATCCCTTCTCAGTAGTACTTGTCACCAAAAGCTCTGTGCTACTGGATTGGGGTAGTTGGCTCTGGAAGCCCCGAAGTGAGCAGTTAGCACTGTATATGATGACTCAGTGTTTACGTGGCTCATTGGTTAGCACAGTATATGGTGGCTCAGTGGTTAGCACTGTATATGGTGGCTCAGTGGTAAGCACTGTATACGGTGGCTCAGTGGTTAGCACTGTATATGGTGGCTCAGTGGTTAGCACTGTATATGGTGGCTCAGTGGTTAGCACTGTATACGGTGGCTCAGTGGTTAGCACTGTATACGGTGGCTCAGTGGTTAGCACTGTATATGGTGGCTCAGTGGTTAGCACTGTATATGATGGCTCAGTGGTTAGCACTGTATACGGTGGCTCAGTGGTTAGCACTGTATGGTGGCTCAGTGGTTAGCACTGTATATGGTGGCTCAGTGGTTAGCACTGTATGGTGGCTCAGTGGTTAGCACTGTATATGGTGGCTCAGTGGTTAGCACTGTATACGGTGGCTCAGTGGTTAGCACTGTATATGGTGGCTCAGTGGTTAGCACTGTATATGGTGGATCAGTGGTTAGCACTATATATGGTGGTTCAGTGGTTAGCACTGTATATGGTGGCTCAGTGGTCAGAACTGTATATGGTGGCTCAGTGGTTAGCACTGTATACGGTGGCTCAGTGGTTAGCACTGTATATGGTGGCTCAGTGGTTAGCACTGTATATGGTGGCTCAGGGTTAGCACTGTATACGGTGGCTCAGTGTTAGCACTGTATATGGTGTCAGTGGTAGCACTGTATATGGGCTCAGTGGTTAGCACTGTATATGGTGGCTCAGTGGTTAGCACTGTATGGTGGCTTAGTGGTTAGCACTGTATATGGTGGCTCAGTGGTTAGCACTGTATACGGTGGCTAGTGGTTAGCACTGTATATGGTGGCTCAGTGGTTAGCACTGTATATGGTGGCTCTGTGGTTAGCACTGTATATGGTGGCTCAGTGGTTAGCACTGTATGGTGGCTCAGTGGTTAGCACTGTATATGGTGGCTCAGTGGTTAGCACTGTATGGTGGCTCAGTGGTTAGCACTGTATATGGTGGTTCAGTGGTTAGCACTGTTATGGTGGCTCAGTGGTTAGAACTGTATATGGTGGTCAGTGGTTAGCACTGTATACGGTGGCTCAGTGGTTAGCACTGTATATGGTGGCTCAAGTGGTTAGCACTGTATATGGTGGCTCAGTGGTTAGCACTGTATACGGTGGCTCAGTGGTTAGCACTGTATATGGTGGCTCAGTGGTTAGCACTGTATATGGTGGCTCAGTGGTTAGCATGTATATGGTGGCTCAGTGGTTAGCACTGTATGGTGGCTTAGTGGTTAGCAGTGTATATGGTGGCTCAGTGGTTAGCATGTATGGTGGATGAGTGTATAGCGGTGGCTCAGTGGTTAGCATATATGGTGTCATGGTATGCACTGTATACGGTGGCTCAGTGGTTAGCGCTGTATGGTGGCTCAGTGGTTTCAGTGTATACGGTGGCTCAGTGGTTAGCACTGTACGGTGGCTCAGTGGTTTGCAGTGTATGGTGGCTCAGTGGTTAGCATGTATGGTGGCTCAGTGGATGCACTGTATGGTGGCTCAGTGGTTAGCATTGTATGGTGGCTCAGTGGTTAGCATTGTTATGGTGGCTAGTGGTTAGCGCTGTATACGGTGGCTCAGTGGATAGCACTGTATATGGTGGCACAGTGGTTAGCACTGTATAAGGTAGCTCAGTGGATAGCACTGTATACGGTGGCACAGTGGTTAGCACTGTATATGGTGGCTCAGTGGTTAGCACTGTATATGGTGGCTCAGTGGTTAGCACTGTATATGGTGGCTCAGTGGTTAGCACTGTATGGTGGCTTAGTGGTTAGCACTGTATATGGTGGCTCAGTGGTTAGCATAGTATGGTAGATCAGTGGTTAGCGGTGGCTCAGTGGTTAGCACTATATGGTGGCTCAGTGGTTAGCACTGTATACGGTGGCTCAGTGGTTAGCGCTGTATGGTGGCTCAGTGGTTTTCAGTGTATACGGTGGTCAGTCGTTAGCACTGTACGGTGGCTCAGTGGTTGGCACTGTATGGTGGCTCAGTGATTAGCATTGTATGGTGGCTCAGTGGATAGCATTGTATGGTGGCTCAGTGGTTAGCACTGTATATGGTGGCTCAGTGGTTAGCACTGTATATGGTGGCTCAGTGGTTAGCACAGTATATGGTGGCTCAGTGGTTAGCACTGTATACGGTGGCTCAGTGGTTAGCACTGTATATGGTGGCTCAGAGGTTAGCACTGTATACGGTGGCTCAGTGGTTAGCACAGTATATGGTGGCTCAGTGGTTAGCACTGTATATGGAGGCTCAGTGGTTAGCACTGTATGGTGGCTCAGTGGTTAGCATTGTATGGTGGCTCAGTGGTTAGCACTGTATATGGTGGCTCATTGGTTAGCACTGTATATGGTGGCTCAGTGGTTAGCACTGTATATGGTGGCTCAGTGGTTAGCACTGTATATGGTGGCTCATTGGTTAGCACTGTATATGGTAGCTCAGTGGTTAGCATTGTATGGTGGCTCAGTGGATAGCACTGTATATGGTGGCTCAGTGGTTAGCGCTGTATACGGTGGCTCAGTGGATAGCACTGTATATGGTGGCACAGTGGTTAGCACTGTATAAGGTAGCTCAGTGGTTAGCACTGTATATGGTGGCTCAGTGGTTAGCATTGTATATGGTGGCTCAGTCGTTAGCATTGTATGGTGGCTCAGTGGTTAGCACTGTATATGGTGGCTCAGTGGATAGCACTGTATATGTGGCTCAGTGGTTAGCACTGTATGGTGGCTCAGTGGTTAGCACTGTATATGGTGGCACAGTGGTTAGCACAGTATAGTGGCTCAGTGATTAGGACTGTATATGGTGGCTCAGTGGTTAGCATTATATGGTGGCTCAGTGGTTAGCACTGTATATGGTGGCTCAGTGTTAGCACAGTATAGTGGCTCAGTGGTTAGCACTGTATATGGTGGCTCAGTGGTTAGCACTGTATATGGTGGCTCAGTGGTTAGCACTGTATACGGTGACTCAGTGGTTAGCACTTTATGGTGGCTCAGTGGTTAGCACTGTATATGGTGGCTCAGTGGTTAGCACTGTATATGGTGGCTCAGTGGTTAGCACTGTATACGATGGTTCAGTGGTTAGCACTGTATATGGTGGCTCAGTGGTTAGCACTGTATATGGTGGCTCAGTGGTTAGCACTGTATATGGTGGCTCAGTAAATAGCACTGTATACGGTGGCACAGTGGTTAGCACTGTATACGGTGGCACAGTGGTTAGCACTGTATACGGTGGCTCAGTGGTTAGCACTGTATACGGTGGCTCAGTGGTTACCACAGTATATGGTGGCTCAGTGGTTAGCACAGTATATGGTGGCCCAGTGGTTAGCACTGTATATGGTGTCTCAGTGGTTAGCACTGTATGGTGGCTCAGTGGTTAGCACTGTATACGGTGGCTCAGTGGTTAGCACTGTATACGGTGGCTCAGTGGTTAGCACTGTATATGGTGGCTCAGTGGTTAGCACTGTATATGGTGGCTCAGTGGTTAGCACTGTATATGGTGGCTCAGTGGTTAGAACTGTATATGGTGGCTCAGTGGTTAGCACTGTATATGGTGACTCAGTGGTTAGCACTGTATATTGTGGCTCAGTGGTTAGCACTGTATATGGTGGCTCAGTGGTTAGCACTGTATGGTGGCTCGGTGGTTAGCATTGTATGGTGGCTCAGTGGTTAGCACTGTATATGGTGGCTCAGTGGTTAGCACTGTATATGGTGGCTCAGTGGTTAGCACTGTATATGGTGGCTCAGTGGTTAGCACTGTACGGTGGCTCAGTGTTTAGCACTGTATATGGTGGCTCAGTGATTAGCACTGTATATGGTGGCTCAGTGGTTAGCATTGTATGGTGGCTCAGAGGTTAGCACTATATATGGTGGCACAGTGGTTAGCACTGTATAGTGGCTCAGTGATTAGCACTGTATATGGTGGCTCAGTGGTTAGCACTGTATACTGGTCGGTCAGTGGTTAGCATTGTATGGTGGCTCAGTGGTTAGCACTGTATATGGTGGCTCAGTGGTTAGCACTGTATACGGTGGCTCAGTGGTTAGCACTGTATATGGTGGCTCAGTGGTTAGCAGTGTATACGGTCGGTCAGTGGTTAGCACTGTATGGTGGCTCAGTGGTTAGCGCTGTATATGGTGGCTCAGTGGTTAGCAGTGTATACGGTCGGTCAGTGGTTAGCACTGTATATGGTGGCTCAGTGGTGAGCATTGTATGGTGGCTCAGTGGTTAGCACTGTATACGATGGCTCAGTGGTTAGTACTGTATATGATGGCTCAGTGGTTAGCACTGTATAATGGTGGCTCAGTGGTTAGCACTGTATATTGTGGCTCAGTGGTTAGCACTGTATATGGTGGCTCAGTGGATAGCACTGTATATGGTGGCTCAGTGGTTAGCACTGTATATGGTGGCTCAGTGGATAGCACTGTATATGGTGGGTCAGTGGTTAGTACTGTATATGGTGGGGTCAGTGGTTAGTACTGTATATGGTGGCTCAGTGGTTAGCACTGTATATGGTGGCTCAGTGGTTAGCACTGTATATGGTGGCTCAGTGGTTAGCACTGTATATGGTGGCTCAGTGGTTAGCACTGTATATGGTGGCTCAGTGGTTAGCACTGTATATGGTGGCTCGGTGGTTAGCACTGTATATGGTGGCTCAGTGGTTAGCACTGTATGGTGGCTCAGTGGTTAGCACTGTATATGGTGGCTCAGTGGTTAGCACTGTATATGGTGGCTCAGTGGTTAGCACTGTATACGGTGGCTCAGTGGTTAGCACAGTATATGGTGGCTCAGTGGTTAGCACTGTATATGGTGGCTCAGTGGTTAGTACTGTATATGGTGGGTCAGTGGTTAGTACTGTATAGGTGGCTCAGTGGTTAGCACTGTATACGGTGGCTCAGTGGTTAGCACTGTATGGTGGCTCAGTGGTTAGCACTGTATATGGTGGCTCAGTGGTTAGCACTGTATATGGTGGCTCAGTCGGTTAGCACTGTATACGGTGGCTCAGTGGTTAGCACTGTATATGGTGGCTCAGTGGTTACTATTGTATATGGTGGGTCAGTGGTTAACACTGTATACGGTGGCTCAGTGGTTAGCACTATATATGGTGGCTCACAGGTTAGCACTGTATGTGGTGGCTCAGTGGTTAGCACTGTATATGGTGGCTCAGTGGTTAGCACTGTATATGGTGGCTCAGTGGTTAGCATTTATATATGGTGGCTCAGTGGTTAGCACTGTATATGGTGGCTCAGTTGTTAGCACTGTATATGGTGGCTCAGTGGTTAGCACTGTATATGGTGGGTCAGTGGTTAACGCTGTATATGGTGGGTCAGTGGTTAGCACTGTATATAGTAGCTCAGTGGTTGGCACTGTATATGGTGGCTCAGTGGTTAGCACTGTATATAGTAGCTCAGTGGTTAGCACTGTATACGGTCGGTCAGTGGTTAGCACTGTATGGTGGTTCAGTGGTTAGCACTGTAATGGTGGCTCAGTGGTGAGCATTGTATGGTGGCTCAGTGGTTAGCACTGTATATGGTGCTCAGTGGTTAGCACTGTATATGGTGCTCAGTGGTTAGCACTGTATATGGTGGCTCAGTGGTTAGCACTGTATATGGTGGCTCAGTGGTTAGCACTGTATATGGTGGCTCAGTGGTTAGCACTGTATATGGTGGCTCAGTGGTTAGCACTGTATACGGTGGCTCAGTGGTTAGCACTGTATACAGTGGCTCAGTGGTTAGCACCGTATATGGTGGCTCAGTTGTTAGCACTGTTATGGTGGCTCAGTGGTTAGCACTGTATACTGGTGGCTCAGTGGTTAGCATTGTATGGTGGCTCAGTGGTTAGCACTGTATATGGTGGCTCAGTTGTTAGCACTGTATGGTGGCTCAGTGGTTAGCACTGTATATGGTGGTTAAGTGGTTAACACATTATGGTGGCTCAGTGGTTAGCACTGTATATGGTGGCTCAGTGGTTAGCACTGTATACGGTGGCTCAGTGGTTAGCACTGTATACGGTGGCTCTGTGGTTAGCACTGTATACGGTGGCTCAGTTGTTAGCACTGTATGGTGGCTCAGTGGTTAGCACTGTATACTGTGGCTCAGTGGTTAGCATTGTATGGTGGCTCAGTGGTTAGCACTGTATATGGTGGCTCAGTGGTTAGCACTGTATGGTGGCTCAGTGGTTAGCACTGTATATGGTGGCTCAGTGTGTTAGCACTGTATGGTGGCTCAGTGGTTAGCACTGTATATGGTGGCTCAGTGGTTAGCACGTATGGTGGCTCAGTGGTTAGCATGTATATGGTGGCTCAGTGGTTAGCACTGTATATGGTGGCTCAGGGTTAGCACTGTATATGGTGGCTCAGGGGGTTAGCACAGTATATGGTGGCTCAGTGGTTAGCACTGTTATCGATGGCTCAGTGGTTAGCACTGTATAGGTGGCTCAGTGGTTAGCACTGTATGGTGGCTCAGTGGTTAGCACTGTATACGGTGGCTCAGTGGTTAGCACTGTATGGTGGTTCAGTGGTTAGCACTGTGTATGGTGGCTCAGTGGTTAGCACTGTATATGGTGGGTCAGTGGTTAGCACTGTATATGGTGGCTCAGTGGTGAGCATGTATGTGGCTCAGTGGTTAGCACTGTATAGGTGGCTCAGTGTTTAGCACTGTATACGGTGGCTCAGTAGTTAGCACTGTATGGTGGTCAGTGGTTAGCACTGTATACGGTGGCTCAGTGTTTAGCACTGTATATGGTGCTCAGTGGTTAGCACTGTATACGGTGGCTCAGTGGTTAGCACTGTATATGGTGGCTCAGTGGTTAGCACTGTATATGGTGGCTCAGTGGTTAGCACTGTATATGGTGGCTCAGTGGTTAGCACTGTATATGGTGGCTCAGTGGTTAGCACTGTATACGGTGGCTCAGTGGTTAGCACTGTATATGGTGGCTCAGTGGTGAGCACTGTATATGGTGGCTCCAGTGGTTAGCACTGTATACGGTGGCACAGTGGTTAGCACTGTATGGTGGCTCAGTGGTTAGCACTGTATATGGTGGCTCAGTGGTTAGCACTGTATGGTGGCTCAGTGGTTAGCACTGTATATGGTGGCTCAGTGGTTAGCATTGTATATGGTGGCTCAGTGGTTAGCACTGTATCGGTGGCTCAGTGGTTAGCACTGTATGGTGGCTCAGTGGTTAGCACTGTTATGGTGGCTCAGTGGTTAGCACTGTATATGGTGGCTCAGTGGTTGGCACTGTATATGGTGGCTCAGTGGTTAGCACTGTATATGGTGGCTCAGTGGTTAGCACTGTATACGGTGGCTCAGTGGTTAGCACTGTATATGGTGGCTCAGTGGTTAGCACTGTAGGTGGCTCAGTGGTTAGCACTGTATATGGTGGCTCAGTGGTTAGCACTGTATACGGTGGCTCAGTGGTTAGCACTGTATAGGTGGCTCAGTGGTTAGCACTGTATACGGTGGATCAGTGGTGGCACTGTATACGGTGGCTCAGTGGTTAGCACTGTATACGGTGGCTCAGTGGTTAGCACTGTATATGATGGCTCAGTGGTTAGTACTGTATACGGTGGCTCAGTGGTTAGCACTGTATATGGTGGCTCAGTGGTTAGCACTGTATGGTGGCTCAGTGGTTAGCACTGTATACGGTGGCTCAGTGGTTAGCACTGTATACGGTGGCTCAGTGGTTAGCACTGTATATGGTGGCTCAGTGGTTAGCACTGTATATGATGGCTCAGTGGTTAGTACTGTATACGGTGGCTCAGTGGTTGGCACTGTATATGGTGGCTCAGTGGTTAGCACTGTATATGGTGGCTCAGTGGTTAGCACTGTATAGGTGGCTCAGTGGTTAGCACTGTATAGGTGGATCAGTGGTTGGCACTGTATATAGGTGGCTCAGTGGTTAGCACTGTATAGGTGGCTCAGTGGTTAGCACTGTATATGTGGCTCAGTGGTTAGTACTGTATACGGTGGCTCAGTGGTTAGCACTGTATATGGTGGCTCAGTGGTTAGCACTGTATATGGTGTCAGTGGTTAGTACTGTATATGGTGGCTCAGTGGTTAGCACTGTATATGGTGGCTCAGTGGTTAGCACTGTATATGGTGGCTCAGTGGTTAGCACTGTATAGGTGGCTCAGTGGTTAGTACTGTATATGGTGGCTCAGTGGTTAGCACTGTATATGGTGGCTCAGTGGTTAGCACTGTATATGGTGGCTCAGTGGTTAGCACTGTATACGGTGGCTCAGTGGTTAGCACTGTATATGGTGGCTCAGTGGTTAGTACTGTATATGGTGGCTCAGTGGTTAGCATTGTATAGGTGGCTCAGTGGTTAGCAGTTATGGTGGCTCTGTGGTTAGCACTGTATATGGTGGCTCAGTGGTTAGCACTGTATATGGTGGCTCAGTGGTTAGCACTGTATGGTGGCTCAGTGGTTAGCCTGTATATGGTGGCTCAGTGGTTAGCACTGTATGGTGGCTCAGTGGTTAGCACTGTATATGGTGGCTCAGTGGTTAGCACTGTATGGTGGCTCAGTGGTTAGCACTGTATACGGTGGCTCAGTGGTTAGCACTGTATATGGTGGCTCAGTGGTTAGCACTGTATATGATGGCTCAGTGGTTAACTGTATACGGTGGCTCAGTGGTTGCACTGTATATGGTGGCTCATGTTAGCACTGTATAGGTGGCTCAGTGGTTAGCACTGTTAGGTGGTCAGTGGTTAGCACTGTATGGTGGCTCAGTGGTTAGCACTGTATTGGTGGCTCAGTGGTTAGCATGTATATGGTGGCTCAGTGGTTAGCACTGTATAGGTGGCTCAGTGGTTAGCACTGTATGGTGGCTCAGTGGTTAGCACTGTGTATGGTGGCTCAGTGGTTAGCACTGTATATGGTGGCTCAGTGGTTGGCACTGTATATGGTGGCTCAGTGGTTAGCACTGTATATGTGGCTCAGTGGTTAGCACTGTATAGGTGGTCAGTGGTTAGCACTGTATATGGTGGCTCAGTGGTTAGTACTGTATATGGTGGCTCAGTGGTTAGCACTGTATATGGTGGCTCAGTGGTTAGCACTGTATACGGTGGCTCAGTGGTTAGCACTGTATATGGTGGCTCAGTGGTTAGCACTGTATATGGTGGCTCAGTGTTAGCACTGTATGGTGGCTCAGTGGTTAGCCTGTATATGGTGGCTCAGTGGTTAGCACTGTATGGTGGCTCAGTGGTTAGCACTGTATATGGTGGCTCAGTGGTTAGCACTGTATGGTGGCTCAGTGGTTAGCACTGTATACGGTGGCTCAGTGGTTAGCACTGTATAGGTGGCTCAGTGGTTAGCACTGTATACTGGTGGCTCAGTGGTTAGCACTGTATAGATGGCTCAGTGGTTAGCACTGTATAGGTGGCTCAGTGGTTGCACTTGTATATGGTGGCTCAGTGGTTAGCACTGTATACGGTGGCTCAGTGGTTAGCACTGTATCGGTGGCTCAGTGGTTAGCACTGTATGGTGGCTCAGTGGTTAGCACTGTATATGGTGGCTCAGTGGTTAGCATGTATATGGTGGCTCAGTGGTTAGCACTGTATAGGTGGCTCAGTGGTTAGCACTGTACGGTGGCTCAGTGGTTAGCACTGTAGGCTGGCTAGTGGTTCATGGTATGGTGCTCAGTGGTTAGCACTGTATATGGTGGCTCAGTGGTTAGCATTGTATATGGTGGCTCAGTGGTTAGCATTGTATATGGTGGCTCAGTGGTTAGCACTGTATATGGTGGCTCAGTGGTTAGCATTGTATATGGTGGCTCAGTGGTTAGCACTGTGTATGGTGGCTCAGTGGTTAGCACTGTATATGGTGGCTCAGTGGTTAGCATTGTATATGGTGGCTCAGTGGTTAGCACTGTATATGGTCGCTCAGTGGTTAGCACTGTATACGGTGGCTCAGTGGTTAGTACTGTATACGGTGGCTCAGTGGTTGGCACTGTATAGGGTGGCTCAGTGGTTAGCACTGTATATGGTGGGTCAGTGGTTAGCACTGTATATGGTGGCTCAGTGGTTAGCACTGTATATGGTGGCTCAGTGGTTAGCACTGTATACGGTGGCTCAGTGGTTAGCACTGTATATGGTGGCTCAGTGGTTAGCACTGTGTATGGTGGCTCAGTGGTTAGCACTGTGTATGGTGGCTCAGTGGTTAGCACTGTATATGGTGGCTCAGTGGTTAGCATTGTATATGGTGGCTCAGTGGTTAGCATTGTATATGGTGGCTCAGTGGTTAGCACTGTATATGATGGCTCAGTGGTTAGTACTGTATACGGTGGCTCAGTGGTTAGCACTGTATATGATGGCTCAGTGGTTAGCATTGTATATGGTGGCTCAGTGGTTAGCATTGTATATGGTGGCTCAGTGGTTAGCACTGTATACGGTGGCTCAGTGGTTAGCACTGTATATGGTGGCTCAGTGGTTAGCACTGTATATGGTGGCTCAGTGGTTAGCACTGTGTATGGTGGCTCAGTGGTTAGCACTGTATATGGTGGCTCAGTGGTTAGCACTGTATGGAGGCTCAGTGGTTAGCATTGTATATGGTGGCTCAGTGGTTAGCACTGTATATGATGGCTCAGTGGTTAGTACTGTATACGGTGGCTCAGTGGTTGGCACTGTATATGGTGGCTCAGTGGTTAGCACTGTATATGGTGGCTCAGTGGTTAGCACTGTATATGGTGGCTCAGTGGTTAGCACTGTATATGGTGGCTCAGTGGTTAGCACTGTATATGGTGGCTCAGTGGTTAGCACTGTATATGGTGGCTCAGTGGTTGGCACTGTATATGGTGGCTCAGTGGTTAGCTAAGCCCAAGGAAAGAGTGACAAGGTAGGATAGGGACCCATCAGATCTAAAATCACCTTGAAGCTGGTTGATGGGCAAAGAGGTATTGGCTAATATGTGACCAAGAACCTTAGTTTATAAAGATAAAATATCCAAAAAAATACATAGACGATAGGCACATAGGTAGGTGATAGATACATATCGTGTACTCCTTGCATTATTGTGAAATCTTCATAAATAAGCTACATACTTATTCTAGACTACCCGATGCGTTAGAATCGGGCCACCATCTAGTGAGAAAGAAACTCCAAGTGCTTTGAAATTGCAAAAAAAAAAAGTGCAATTCCACAATTTTGTTTTTTTTTTTTATTTATCATGTTAACTATATGGTAAAAGTGACTTCATAAATTGATTATCTGGGTCAGAATAAGAAGATACTGAAATTGTTTTTATTTCAATCATAAAAAACACCCAGAAATTTATATATATCAAGCTTGAAAAAGGACACAAAGTCCGAAACGTCGCCACGCCATAGGCATTAAAGATCCACTTCTTTGGAACTACTGGTGCTGTTTTTCATTTTTTTATTCTATTGAATGGATACCGGGACAGGTATTTGGAAAAACGTGCACATGTGTTGGTGAAAGTTTGGTGCTGTTCCGTTTATTATTGAACTATATATATATATAAATAAAAATAATAAAAATAAAAATTTGCTTTATTTGCCATTTTCCGAGACCCATGATATTTTAATTTTTGAGGATACAGAGCTATGTGAGGGCTTAGGTTATGTGCCCTGAGCTGACATTTCTACTGATACCATTTTGAGTCCGATACAACATTTTGATCGCCTTTTATTGCATTGTATGGTAACATAATTCTGGCGTTATTTTTTTCCCGTTACACCATTTACCAATTGGATTAATTTACTTCATATATTGATAGCTTACATTCTTATGAACGCAACGATACCAAATATGTGTATTTTTTTTTATTATTTTTACTGTTTTATTGCTATTTTCAGTTCAGCTCCTTTGGGGCCCCTAAGAGAGTGGGAGCCCTGGGCAACTGCCTTGTCTGCCCCCCCCATAACACTGGCCCTGCCCGTGTCTCCACAGAGGAGAGCACCCACTGACCCCCGTGTCTCCACAGAGGAGAGCCCCCACTGACCCCCGTGTCTCCACAGAGGAGAGCACCCACTGACTCCCGTGTCTCCACAGAGGAGAGCCCCCACTGACTCCCGTGTCTCCACAGAGGAGAGCACCCACTGACTCCCGTGTCTCCACAGAGGAGAGCACCCACTGACCCCCGTGTCTCCACAGAGGAGAGCACCCACTGACCCCCGTGTCTCCACAGAGGAGAGCACCCACTGACCCCCGTGTCTCCACAGAGGAGAGCACCCACTGACCCCTGTGTCTCCACAGAGGAGAGCACCCACTGACCCCCGTGTCTCCACAGAGGAGAGCCCCCACTGACTCCCGTGTCTCCACAGAGGAGAGCACCCACTGACTCCCGTGTCTCCACAGAGGAGAGCACCCACTGACCCCCGTGTCTCCACAGAGGAGAGCACCCACTGACCTCCGTGTCTCCACAGAGGAGGGCACCCACTGACCCCGTGTCTCCACAGAGGAGAGAGCACCCACTGACCCCCGTGTCTCCACAGATCCGCACCCACTGACCCCCGTGTCTCCACAGAGGAGAGCACCCACTGACCCCCGTGTCTCCACAGAGGAGAGCACCCACTGACCCCCGTGTCTCCACAGAGGAGAGCACCCACTGACCCCCGTGTCTCCACAGAGGAGAGCACCCACTGACCCCCGTGTCTCCACAGAGGAGAGCACCCACTGACCCCCGTGTCTCCACAGAGGAGAGCACCCACTGACCCCCGTGTCTCCACAGAGGAGAGCACCCACTGACCCCCGTGTCTCCACAGAGGAGAGCACCCCCTGACCCCCGTGTCTCTACAGAGGAGAGCACCCACTGACCCCCGTGTCTCCACAGAGGAGAGCACCCACTGACCCCCGTGTCTCCACAGAGGAGAGCACCCACTGACCCCCGTGTCTCCACAGAGGAGAGCACCCACTGACCCCCGTGTCTCTACAGAGGAGAGCACCCACTGACCCCCATGTCTCTACAGAGGAGAGCACCCCCTGACCCCCGTGTCTCCACAGAGGAGAGCACCCACTGACCCCCGTGTCTCCACAGAGAGCACCCACTGACCCCCGTGTCTCCACAGAGGAGAGCACCCACTGACCCCCGTGTCTCCACAGAGGAGAGCACCCCCTGACCCCCGTGTCTCTACAGAGGAGAGCACCCACTGACCCCCGTGTCTCCACAGAGGAGAGCACCTATAGATACACTGCTGTATCTATAGATACACTGCGAAAGTTTCCTAAAAGTATTAGGACTACTTGCTACTCCCAAGTACACATAAGATACTCGGAGAGTAGCGAGTAGCCCGAATACCGAATAGTAGCGAGTATACTCGCTCATCCCTACAGGTGATGTGTTTTTGTTCTGGAAAAGTCATCCGTCCAGGAAAAGGGTGTTGGTAGTTTCTATGCGTTTTTCTCGTCTGTGTTTTCCATAGGGAAGCGTTCTGAATGGAGGAAGAAAAGGCAACTCAAAAAAAAAACACATCACAAATGCACAAATGCAGATCAGTTTTGCAACTGAAAAGAGAATTAAAAAAACGGTGTGTGTGAATGAAGCCTTAGTGGATCAATAGTGCTGTTGCTGATGACAGTGGCATCAGAGGGGTGCAACGCCCGCGATTATTACTAGCACCAATTCTGGGTGTCAGTGTAGGGTATAATAAATAGCCGACATCTGGGGATGATTTTGCAGGCTCTGCTTGTGAGCCGGGGCGGTTGTAGTTAATAGGAACCTGTTTGCAGATGCAAAAAAACGGAATCAGGCAACGCATGAATCAGACCCTATGGTATGGCTGCTGCCAGGTGTTTAATCCTTTCATTCCCAGGTGATTTTTCCATTTTCCAGTTTTCATTTTTCCCTTCCCTTCTTCGAAGAGCCATCACTTTTTTATGTTTTCATCACTATAGACATAAGAGGGCTTGTTTGTTGCAGGACGAGTTTGTACTTTTGAAATACATTTTTTTTACCATATAGTGTACTGGAAAATGGAAAAAATTCAAGTGCAGTGAAATCTAAAAAAACAAAGGTTTTATATTCATTATGTTCACCATATGGTAACACTGACATGTTGGTATGATGCCTCTAATCAGTACCATATGGTAACACTGATGTGTCGGTATGATGTCTGGGGTCAGTACTATATGGTAACACTGATGTGTCGGTATGATGCCTCAGGTCAGTACCATATGGTAACACTGACATGTTGGTATGATGCCTCTAATCAGTACCATATGGTAACACTGATGTGTCGGTATGATGCCTCAGGTCAGTACTATATGGTAACACTGACGTGTTGGTATGATGCCTCTAATCAGTACCATATGGTAACACTGATGTGTTGGTATGATGCCTCTAATCAGTACCATATGGTAACACTGATGTATCGGTATGATGTCTGGGGTCAGTACTATATGGTAACACTGATATGTAGGTATGATTCTGGGGTCAGTACTATATGGTAACACTGACATGTCGGAAATGATGTCTGGGGTCAGTACTATATGGTAACACTGACGTGTCGGTATGATGTCTGGGGTCAGTACTATATGGTAACACTGATGTGTCGGTATGATGTCTGGGGTCAGTACTATATGGTAACACTGACATGTCGGTATGATGTCTGGGGTCAGTACTATATGGTAACACGGGACGTGTCGGTATGATGTCTGGGGTCAGTACTATAAGGTAACACTGAGGTGTCGGTATGATGTCTGGGGTCAGTACTATATGGTAACACTGATGTGTCGGTATGATGTCTGGGTCAGTACTATATGGTAACACTGACATGTCGGTATGATGTCTGGGGTCAGTACTATATGGTAACACTGAGGTGTCGGTATGATGTCTGGGGTCAGTACTATATGGTAACACTGAGGTGTCGGTATGATGTCTGGGGTCAGTACTATATGGTAACACTGAGGTGGTCTGTATGATGGTCTGAGATCAGTACTATATGGTAAACACTGAAGTGTCAGTATGATGTCTGGGGGTCAGTACTATATGGTAACCCTGACGTGTTGGTATGATGTCTCAGGTTGGTACTATATGGTAACACTAACGTGTTGGTATGATGTCTCGGATCAGTACTATACTGTAACACTGATGTGTTGGTTTATGATGTCTCGGGTTATTACTTATGGTAAACTGATGTGTCAGTATGATGCTCCAGGTTAGTACTATATGGTACACTGATGCGTCGGTATGGTATCTGGGGTCAGTGCTATATGGTAACACGATGTGTCTGTATGGTATCTGGGGTCAGTGCTATATGGTAACACTGATGTGTCGGTATGGTATCTGAGGTCAGTACTATATGGTAACATGATGTGTCTGTATGATGTCTGGGGTCAGTACTATATGGTAACACTGATGTGTCGGTATGGTATCTGGGGTCAGTGCTATATGGTACACTGATGTGTCGGTATGGTATCTGAGGTCAGTACTATATGGTAACACTGATGTGTCTGTATGATGTCTGGGGTCAGTACTATATGGTAACACTGATGTTGTCGGTATGATGTCTAGGGTCAGTACTATATGGTAACACTGAGGTGTCTGTATGATGTCTGAGGTCAGTACTATATGGTAACACTGAAGTGTCAGTATGATGTCTGGGGTCAGTACTATATGGTAACACTAACGTGTTGGTATGATGTCTCGGATCAGTACTATACTGTAACACTGATGTGTTGGTATGATGTCTCGGTTATTACTATATGGTAACACTGATGTGTCAGTATGATGCTCCAGGTTAGTACTATATGGTAACACTGATGCGTCGGTATGATATGTCGGGGTCAGTACTATATGGTAACACTGACATGTCGGTATGATATCTCGGGTCAGCACTATATGGTAACGCTGATCTGTCGGTATGATGTCTGGGTCAGAACTATATGGTAACACTGATGTGTCGGTATGATGCCTCGGGTCAGTACTATATGGTAGCACTGATATTTCGGTATGATGCCTCGGGTCAGTACTATATGGTTACACTGACGTGTCGGTATGATGGCTCGGGTCAGTACTATATGGTATCACTGACGTGTTGGTATGATGCCTCAGGTCAGTACTATATGATAACACTGAGGTGTCGGTATGATGTCTGGGGTCAGTACCATATGGTAACATTGACGTGTCGGTATGATGTCTTGGGTTAGTACTATATGGTAACACTGACATGTTCGTATGATATTTTGGGTCAGTACTATATGGTAACACTGATGCGTCGGTATGATATGTCGGGTCAGTACTATATGGTAACACTGACATATCGGTATGATGTGTGGGTCAGTACTATATGGTAACACTGATGTGTCGGTATGATGTCTCGGGTCAGTACTATATGGTAACACTGAGGTGTCGGTATGATGTCTCAGGTCAGTACTATATGGTAACACTGAGGTGTCGGTATGATGTCTGGGGTCAGTACTATATGGTAACACTGATGTGTTGGTATGATGTCTTGGGTCAGTACTATATGGTAACACTGATGTGTCGGTATGATGCCTCGGGTCAGTACTATATGGTAACACTGACATGTCGGTATGATGTCTGGGGTCAGTACTATATGGTAACACTGATGTGTTGGTATGATGTCTGGGGTCAGTACTATATGGTAACACTGATGTGTCGGTATGTTGTCTGGGGTCAGTACTATATGGTAACACTGACATGTTGGTATGATGTCTGGGGTCAGTAGTATATGGTAACACTGAGGTGTCGGTATGATGTCTGGGGTCAGCACTATATGGTAACACTGAGGTGTCGGTATGATGTCTGGGGTCAGTACTATATGGTAACACTGATGTGTCGGTATGATGTCTGGGGTCAGTACTATATGGTAACACTGAGGTGTCGGTATGATGTCTGGGGTCAGCACTATATGGTAACACTGAGGTGTTGGTATGATGTCTGGGGTCAGTACTATATGGTAACACTGAGGTGTCGGTATGATGTCTGGGGTCAGTACTATATGGTAACACTGATGTGTCGGTATGATGTCTCAGGTCAGTACTATATGGTAAACACTGAGGTGTTGGTATGATGT